>JAKUCM010001069.1:0-36930 GCA_023374145.1 Lepidium sativum | reverse complement strand
CTACGAGTCCACAAAACACTTTCTATCCTTTCTTTAATTTCCTTCCAACTATATTAAAAAGACCTCCACAGTTTCTTGACTATCTACAATGGACTCATTCAGTTTGATTCTCTTTGTAAAGCTTTTCTAAAAATCAAAATAACACTAACCAGATAAATCATTACGAAAAACAGTTCTGCAAAAAAAAAACACTTCAAAAATTATTATTTTTAAAAGTTTTACACTCAATTTGAAAAAAAAAACTCAAACCAATCATATAAAATATGACGTTCGAACATAATACAGAACGTTTCCTTTCATTATAAATCCAATACCTTTAAACCGTAAATCTTAAACTTTTTTTCTCCTCTTCGCTTTTCTTCTTTTTCTTCATCTCTTCCTCTTTCTTTTTCTTTTTCTTTTCTTGCTTTCGTACCATTTTGATAAAATGTATTTCATATAGATGTAATATCTTCTATTTATTTTGAGGTTGTTTTTGTCCTATTTTCATGAAATGGTTATATAACAGATTTTGATTTGAATATTACTATATTCTTAAGTATATTCTACCATATGTTGTTTCACAAATTCACCCTTGGGGTTCGTTAGATAATTAAAGTTTTATTTGATTGCTTGATATGTTTTAACGGAATCTGATTAATGCGTTAAGTGAAAGTATTGGGTAGAGACAAAAACATCTTTATATAATTATATACTAAAGTTATTAAGTAGTGTTGCTTATCCTTTTAATGAACATTAATAACATACTAATTCACAGTTTTTGTCTGTTTATTACGAGATTAATGTGATTTATTATTTTATTGTGTAGGGAATATATTTAAGTGTGAAACAATCACATGATTCACGACCACCGTTGAATTAGAGTGATAATTGGTTATTGGACCCATGCATACGAAGACTAAATACTCCGAACTAAACCTTAGATTAATTGATCAAGCTTATAATGCAATATTCTTGTTCTCGATCTGATTTATATATGTTGTTCTTTTATGAACAAGACGGAGTTAGGTTCTGTTTGTTTTGTCGTTGGCGATTGTGAATATAACAAACGATTATCACATAATTAGTGATATTTTTGCACTTTTTTAATCAAGAAGGTTATCACATACTTTCTTCTGATTTGCTCGTCCGTGAACTAGTGATGATTCGATGGCAATATCGTAGTTTCTCTATAATACTAGGTGTACTATTGTCTTTTTAGTAAGAACTCGCAATTATTACAATCAAGAATAAACAAATCACGATCTTATCTTAAAACACCACGAGAAATATTCTCATTCTCTGCTTCCTTCGTTGATTCCATTGGAAAAGCAAAACAATAATTATTTTATAATAATCAGATAAATCAAAAACATATTAATTCAAGTTTGAACACTAGTGGTGCATACCCTAGATTAGTATTACGAAGGTGCTCATGGTCTAGAGTTCGAAACAGAAGTAGATTATGATAGACTCGTCGAGGTCTATGACCGACATTTGTAAGTCGGATTCGATTTTCCCTACCACAGCTAATCAATCGTTTATGGGGTATAAGTGTTATGTGGACGTCTCCTGAAAAGCAACCAATCCATTTTCGGGTTTTGGTTGGATAGCATTTATAGATTCAGTGGAGGAGAAATTGGCGGGATCTGAGAGAAGACACCGGTGTCTTTCGCCGTTGCACGCAGAATTGGAAGCGGTCATTCGGGCTTTGGAGGCGTTAGTGAAGAGGCGGGTGATGGTGGTTGAGGTCTCGACTGATTGTGAATCGGTATGGCATATTCTTCAACAGCCAGAGGACTGGCCGGCTTTCGAGACATATCAGCATGATTACACTCGACTGCGATCGCTCTTCAGAAGCTGCACTCTATCAATTATCCCGAGATTGCTAAATTACGAGGCTGATGGGTTAGCTCGGGCGAGTCGGAAAGCTTTATAGCGAAGCCGAGAGGGAAAGACCAAAGTTCTAATGTTCTTTCTATTGTTAATTTGTAGTTGGAATTAAAAAAAAAAAAAAAAAAAAACTCTATTTGGCCAATAATCTCTCATACTACTATTGTTATTCGTAGATATGCAGTAACGTTAGAGGCCGTTAAGTGAAGGACACGTGTCGATGAAAGAGAAAATAAGATACAAACGGCGCCGTCAAATATCCCGTTACGTATAAAAAGTGGTCCCACTACACCAAAATACTATTCCTACTTCACACGAGGCTTTTCTTAGTGAAAATGACTGAGATTAAATCCTGGCCGTTCAAAAAAAAAACAACGATCTACGTCACTTATCGCAACTAGTAGTATAACAGAAGAAACCATACGGTACGAGAGCTCGAGAGAGAGAGAAACACGCACACATAACGAGAAAATTTAGGGAGAGAGAGAGATTTTGGAGAAGAAGAAGAAGAAGAAGAAGAAGAAGAAGAAGAAGAAGGTGACGTCGGAGATGGCGGCGGTTAGGAGAAGAGAACGAGATGTGATGTCGGCGGAAGATAATGAAGCGATGATGAAACGGAGGAAGCTGGAGGAAGAGGTAGATGTTGTGGAATCTAGGATTATCTTATCTCCCACGAGTCGTGGTGGAATTGTGGCGAGAAATTCAGCTGGAGCTTCGGAGATAAGTGTTGTCATCGTGAGACGGCGAGATTCTCCTCCGATTGAAGAACAGTGTCAATTTGGAGAAGATTTGGATCATCGTTCGTATTCGGTTTCTTGCTGTTCTAGTAATAGATCCAAAGAAAAATCTAAGAGGAAAATCGAATTTGTAGATTTTGATGTAAGCATTATCAATCTATATCATCTTCTCCCTTTATCTTTTTTTTATTTGGTGAGAGATTTTGTTTTGAACTTACGGATTTTATTTTCCAGGAAAATAACGGTGATGATCAAACCGGAACGTCGTGGATTTATGATAACTTGAACACAAAGAGGTCCGTTACAGATATTAAATTTGAAATCTCTAGAGTTTCGAATTTGAAGTCATCAGTTAGGAAAACCTCTTATATAAAATGTCAAATCAGGAATGATCTATACAGTGAGGAATCAGTGAACATGGATTCTTCCTCTGCAGCTATGGAGATCCAAGCATCAGAAGGTGTTGTAGAGTCTCGCCGCCGGTTAAAGATGCAGAAAAAAAGGCGTGAGACGACGGTGAGGGAAACCGAGCTCGAAGATTTTTTCCAGGCGGCGGAGAAAAATTTACGGAATAAGATGATGGAATGTTCTATGAAGTAAGTTTGTTTATCTTTGTTTAAAATTCGAATTCCTCCACCAAAGTTTTTATCTTTCTTTTTAAAATTCAAATCCTCCAACGAAAATTTTAACAAATCAATAATATCTGAATATTAACGATAAGGAGAATGAATTTGCAGGTATAACTTCGATTTTGAGAAAGATGAGCCACTTGGAGGACGATTCGAGTGGGTTAAAATGAATCCTTAAAGAAGACGATTTGATTCTGATGATCATCAGAGATTACTCACCAAATGTACTTATTATTATTATTCTCTCGTGTTAACAAAAATATTGGCTTTCATTAAATATATAATCATCTATTAATTTTTTTCTACTTAAAACAAAATGTAGATACGAATAATCAACCATTTGTTCTCATAGTTATAAATCCATGTTTTTTTGTGAACAATAAAACCCAATCCAAAATTCACATTTAATCTAATAATTATATTGGAAAAAATCATACACTAAATCATAATTAGATTATTCTAATCACCCAACCCAGAAGAACTTGACGATACATGTTTTTTACTCCACTAAGCAATTTAATTAAACCTTAAGATTAATAAAATAAAGAGCCTAAAATGAATATATTCTACTATAAATATATAATAATGAAAATGAATGTTTTTTCATCAAAGCATTTTTTCAGTGTACAATTTTATATTTATTCTCAATGCTGAAAATATTAAACATAAATCAAAATATACTTTAAAAAGCAGCTTAGATATAAGTTCTAGTTTTTTTTTAATCTCCAGTTACCAACTAAATAGCCCTTTTAGTTTTTTTTAATCTCCAGTTACTTAGTTTTTTTTTCTTCTTATTATCTATTGTGGGATTTTGATATAATTGGTGCACCTAACACAAACAGTTCACTTGCTTTTAGTTTTTTTATATAAATAATATGGTTTAAAATTGATTACTCTATTGAAAGGTAGCCTGAAACCCAAAAAACATGGAGCTAAAGTTGTGAATTTTGTTGTAAAATGATTGGTGTTTAATTGAGGGTCGCTTTCTATGAGTAAAGAAATGGTGAATCACAAATCTTTTCATACTAATATCTGTCATTACTATATAACACTCTTTAATTTCCTAAACCGAGAATCACTTTATTATTAACTTTTTTCCTCTTTTATTTTGGTCTCTCCTTTTCTGCTCCTTCTTTTCACTATTATGTAATAATTATCTCTCCTTACTTAAAAAATACAACTACTCAAAGATTCAACGAAAGAAATTCAGTGGTTATGATGAAAATGGCTAATTGTCGTACTTGTACTCATCTGTTAAAGAAACTGACACAACACCACAAAGATGCGGGAATGTACACTAAAATCCACGAGGTAAAGACTTTTCTTTCGTTTCTTCTCTTCAAAATTTTATTGCCAATTTAGGTAAAGAGTGAAAAAATTCTTTCTATTCGTATTTTATAAGTTGGACTATACGGCCCAATACATTGATTATCTTGGTTTCGAGCCCAATCTTAAGTACCACATAACAATCATGAATCGATTTAAATCATTTGAGCCAATCAACTTCACTTGTTTCACTGTTAATACACCATGAACCTATCTATATTTTGTTGGGTAATCAGGAGGTTCAGACTTTTGGCCTTAATCCTCCCGTATCCAGGAACAGTGAGTGAGTGTCTACACTCCAATACATGCTAGCAGTGCTGGTTCTATATATTTTGATGCTTAAAGCAATTAAAAAATTTGATGCTTTATTTCAGTTTGATCAATACAAAACTAAAAAAATAATTTGTTTTCAAAATGAAAAAAAGGCGTGAAACATTAATCTTGTTATATGATATATAATTCTCCTTTTTTTTCTGCCTAATTTATCAATTTTGGATAATCAAACTTCTCAATCAAATCTTGTTATATATATATCATTGCTAAACCATTCAATCGTTTCTGAAATACAATCAAACATAAATAATTCTTTAGAAATTTCTTTTCGCAGAGCAGTATATGATAAGTTACCCACGTGTTTGGATATCAACTATCTATCTTTTTCAAAAATTATAATATCTCAACCGATTTTAGTAGTTTTTTTGGCAACACTTCTCTTACAAGTTTAAATTCCACAAATAAGTCTTCTCCATCTACATCTGAATGCACATAATGATTTAGAAAAGCTTGATACAAGATGCCTTCAACTCATATTTTTTATTGACTTAATTTTTTTGAACCAAATAAAAATCCAAAAATTGCTTCATAACATTGGAATTGCTTAAATCTTACTTTAAGTGACATTATAACTTGATCCATTATACATATAATATCTCAGTGTCATGAACTTTCTCAATATCTTCACCATATTGCCTTTTTTTCTTTATCAAACGTTTCGGTTTTGAATGGAATATTACTTCAATATCCATCTCAATAGAAATATTTGTAGATTCAGCTCTTGATTTCTCAAAACCAGTATCTCTATATTTTATTAATAATATAATAATTTCATTATAGTATGCTCAAGACCACTATCTATACTAAAACATTAAAAAAAAAGAGAGAAGAATATTGCAGAGAAATAGAACCACAGGAAAACCATCTCTATCTATGTATCTATAGATAAATATGCTATTGCAATTCTACTTAATTAAGTATCACAATGGAAATTCAGAAAAAAAAAATTAAGCACTAATAGTAACTGACATCGTTGAAGGTTAATCAATTATAGTGTATTTGTTGAGGCGTTACTCTTATTCAAGGCAAGAGACACCCATCATTCCTTTAAAGTTGTTAGTTTAGTCTTGTTTGATAATTAATCAACTAATTTAATAACTTTAATCATATTTTGATTAACACTTGCAGAAATTGGAGGTTTGAAATTTGCAGAAAATTTGAAGTTTTTTTACTTAATTAAATACTTTGACAGAAAAGAAACAAAAAGAAACTAATGGAAATTTTGAATATTTTTCAAGTAAATCAAGATGAGAAGATATTAGAGACTGAAAGTAGGTGAAGAAAAAGTAGGAAAATTTGATGGAGTTTTTTTGGTGGTTAGTACATCATTAGTTTATTAAGTTTAATCTTAGAGAAAAATGTATACAGTAGCTACTTAACCATTGTACTAAAGAAACTTTTGTATACTTGATGCCCTAAATTTGTTTTATTATTTTGCTGCCCCAAGCAATTGTTTGATGGGCTTGCCCCCAAGACCGGCCTGATACTCGACCAGCAGTACAACTTTTCTTCAAATTGAAACCTTTAGTTCTTCTCTGAATACAATCATGTTATGTAGTGTTAACCTATCTGTATCCAACCTATGAGTGTTCGGCCTTGTCCTTTTCTGAATACGATCATGCTTTACATCTTGCTTTTCCGGTATGTTTTTTTCACTCATATATTAAGTCTGGTTCGAATCTGAAGTTCCAAACCATCACTCATACTCTAAACCATTTAAGTGAGAGAAATGTTTAATTGGTTGATGAGATAATCAGTATGACACAAGTGCGTAGGGAACTTTGATTAAAAGTGACAAAACTCCCTCTACATTGGAAAGAACAGATATAATCTAGAAAAGATATTTGTTTCCACTACAGAACAAAAAACTTACAAGAACAACAACAAAACACATGAGAACAGGAAATAGCTGTTGGAACTTGGAACTATCTTGTCCAGAGAACATATAGATAGAGTCAATCTAGATTATCACAAATAATCTAAATCAATAAACAAAAGTGAGAGCTCTGCAATTCATTCATCATGTATCTGCAACTCTACACTCCCTCGTTGCAACATTTCCTGAAACCCAATAGATTTTGATTAGCACAAATTAAAATCCGTCAAAATCCATATGTAAAGATTGGACATATTTTGACAAAAACACAATAGAGAGACGACATCCGAGAGTAGACAAATTCATAGAAAGTTATATGAAATTTTAATATCTTTTCACTGTTATT
This sequence comes from Lepidium sativum, assembly GCA_023374145.1. Taxonomy (NCBI): domain Eukaryota; kingdom Viridiplantae; phylum Streptophyta; class Magnoliopsida; order Brassicales; family Brassicaceae; genus Lepidium; species Lepidium sativum. Next base: position 29,811 of record JAKUCM010001069.1, on the reverse strand, counting down.
TGCTGACAATTGTGGACGTTTTTAAATAGAAAATATCTAGTTTGTCAGTTCCCGAGATTATCTGCGATCAGGATTCACCAATGAAAAAAACAGAAAAATAAAACAGAACAGAGGATTGGTTATATACCTGAGATTAATTTGTGATCTTGACTTAACTCTTCTTCTTTGAATTTATCAGTCTTCTTAGATCTAACATGGGTCCTCTTAAGCCCCACTAGTTCCTTCCACGTGGCCTTTGTGGTAAAAGACGAAGAAGACAACAACATTGGCCTCAAGGAGAAGATGTTCCCATTGGCAACAGAACCTTTTTCTTCAACAAGAAGCTCTTCTCTTAAGGTCTTATGAACATGACCACTCTCCTTAAAAGGTAAGATCTTTCCTTTCTGGAAGATCTCATCGGCAGGAATCATGGTGTAATCAGTGACTGAGAACGCAAAATCAGCAGAATGCATGGAGATAGAGCTTCTCGAATTCATGTTGTTGCTCTTACAATCACTCTTCTCCGATCTGATCTCCACAAACTCATTAGAGAAAGAGATTCTTGCAGCATCATTATTGGACTTGCGCATTTCTAAGCGTGCCATTTCTGTTCTTATGCTTGCAATCTACAAAGACTCAATTGCAGATAGAATAAGAGATATAAGTAAGCCTTTGATTAATGTAAAACTCATAGATCTATCAAGCTCGATCTTATATGACTTCTTCTAGAGGTTAGCAAAAAAGTGTATATATTAACATATATTGATCTTCGTATCTTGAAGGAGTTTAAGATCACATGTGGGCACGTGAGAACTTTCCATTGTCGTCATGTTGTTTCTTGTTCTATTGATTACCATCAAATCACTAGCTCTGTGAACTCTCGATTGTAATTAACATATCAAAAAATAATGTAATGTAACGTGCAGTCAAAGGACCAAAAGTTGTCAATCATGTGCTTGGAAGTTCCCATTGAACAATGTTTGTGCCACTGGTCGTGATGTGAAGAGGACACTTATTACTCTGCTCATGTGATTGGTCAAACAAGATACTTATTTTCTCTTAAACAATGATAAACTGACAAAATGGAAACAATTAGTTGTGGATACTAAGATGGATTGTGTACAAAATACTCTATTTTTGGTTTGTCCAAATTGAAAAGTAGTTTAGACAAAGAATAAGACAAATATTAGGCCCATTTAATTTGGGCCCAAAAACAGAGTGGGCTTTTTGTCGGATATAGGGACCACAAGACCACTGAAGAAGGTCAAGAAGTGACGTAATCATGGCACGTTTGAAGTGTTGAACAAAGAGGACAGACTGACATTGAAAGAGTGAATGGGTAAGTGCGTTCTCGTACAAAAACTGTTTTATTTGGCTTTTACCTAAATGATCAAATTTATTAATCGTTACTTCCTTAGTGCTCTTATTTTATCATCGGTAATTTAGTAAATGGTACATACATATTGGTATATAGTTTTCATGAAGTAAATAAGACAATATAAGCAAGATAAGTGGGGACAAAAGACAAAAATAAAAGAAGAGATATTAATTATGAAAAGTAAGAATTAATGATGTGTTAGTGAAAGATCCGAAAGCATTTTAATTTCAGTCTCTTTTATGGGACCATTAGAAAGAAAATAATCAACCATACTTTGATTTCAAAACTAAATTTCATCTTCTCTTCTCACAATTAAACCGTCTAGTCAAATTGTATGCACCTAATATTATAAATAAAAGAAGACAAAACATCAGTCCAATATAAAAAAGAGAGTAAAGTAGCTTAATTATACAGCCAAAAATCTAAAAACATGTTTTAAAACTTTACTAATACAGAGGAAATCCCAAATTGAATCCCCAAATAATTCAATACTGAAAACTAATTAAAAAGAGTAGATCAAGTTATCAACAATAGGAAGAGCAATAAAAAGTAAAAGGTAACGGGCGGGTCGGGTGGGATTGATTGGATCGGGTGGTTAACACCAAGAAGAAATAGTGAGGACAGGCACATTGTTCCAAGCCAAGGAGATGAAACCTGGCTCTGATTCAATAAGTGAATACAATGTGCTGTAATTGTAGTTCCATAGTAGCAGCTTTGCTTGGCTAACCGCGTAATTGCTGGGTTTAACCGGTTCGAAACCGGCTTTCTCCATCAATACTCTCCATTCTTCTTTCTCCTCCATTCTCCCTGACCCGGTTCCCGATTTATTATTATCCGGCCGGACCAAATCCGATATTATTTTACCGAACAGAACTCTCTCCATTCTCAGTCTTTCCTTTGAATCTCGCTCTAAATTCGGTTCAAGTGATTCAAAAACCGCGGAATAGAACCGGAGAGAATTTTTAACACGGTTTGCGAATTCAACCCGGTTTAAACTCACTTCGTATTCACCGAGAGTCACGATTCTCGGGTTTAGCGATCTAGCTAACCGGAGCGCAGTACCAACAGTCGTCGCCGTTTCGTCTAGTAGCTTGTAAAGCTCAAGCATGAAATTCACGGCCAAAACCTCATCCGGGTCAACCCGAAAACTAGACTCGTTTAGTAGATGGATTGGAGTGAGAATTGTATGAAACTCGAAATTGAGATCCAAAATCGTCGCGAAATCACGGAGGCGATTACCTGTAGCGATAAGAGATGGTTCCGGTGATTCGCCAAGAGACGGAGTGGGTATACCCGAAATTCGAATTCGGGTGGGTTTTCCGGAAGCTCGGGTTGCTAAAGCTTGTAAAAGAGCAGACCATTGAATACCTTGAAAAATCCCGAAGTCGACGATGTGAATGTTGCTTGATAAATGTGTAGCTTCGAGTATTGCTTGATTCGCTGTTAAATGAGCGAACTTGGAGTAAGGACAAGCGTCGTTAAAGGTTTTGTATGAGAGGATGAAATCTTCGAGAGACGGTGCCGTTTCTTTCGGAGTCAGTTTGTTGGATAGAGCTTCGGCGAAGTAAAATCCGACTCGCTCTGTCGGGTCACCCAACTCCGATACGGATTCTCGAATCCTAATGAGCTTTTCCGGTTCAGTCTCCGGTTTACGTGCATAGTCGTGGATAGCTTTCAAAATTGGACGGTCTAAGTCAAAATCCGGCTGCGGCAGAGGCGAAGGATGTTGCGGTGAAGACGGAGTGGTTGGAACCGGCGGCTGAGAGAGCTGATTCGCTGAGACTTCTTTGTTGATTCGGTTTAGATTCGACGGATCACTGAATCTAACCGGGAATGTAACGAATGGATCATGGCCGTAGATTGGGAAGTCTGGATTAGTATGCAACGAATCTCCACCGTTGATTAAGCTCTGCATCCACTCGTCAGAGTCAAACTCTCCATCAGAAAACTTAAACCCTCCGGCGTTGTGTTGATGCTCCAGATGTGGAAACTGAAAACTCGGGTCGTTGGTAACCTGAAACGGGTCGGAAAAACCTGAACTGGGAAGAGTATAGTCTAAGGATTGATTGGGCCAGAGATTGTGTTGTTCTTGTTGATGTTGTTCGTTTGACTGTTGTTGTTGTTGCTTCTGATTAATGAGTTGTTGAGCTATGGTCATCAAGTTTCCACTATCAGTGCACATATACGCCATATTCCGGCTAATTCTCGCCGGCGATGCAGTCGTAGCAAGTTGGTGGGGATTTATGTCAGGCTCACAAAGAAAAATAGAGACGAGTCGAAGAAATTTATTAGCAAGAGAGAGAGAGGAAATACTAAATAGCTTCAAAAGGAGACAAATCTTCGATTAAAATCTGTCCGTTCGATTTCGTTTTATTTCTTTTTAATAGTGTTCTTTGAGTATTTTTAATTGTTTTCTAACCAATAAACTCTTTAGTTTTGCAACTAACAAGTGACAACTTTTCCTTTTTATATTAATCTCTTTCTGAGAATAAGTAGAATTTTTTAACTATAAAAATATATATTTATTTTAAAACAAGTGATCCACTTAATTTATTTCTGATTTATTTAAATACTAAGTGGTCAATTTAAATTTTAAGTTATTCTAATTAAAAATTTAGATTATGAATTAAATTTTTTTTTTTTATCAATATTGAGCAACAAATGGCCGGTCTATTAGCCAAATTCTGGTAAATGTAAGCAGAGAGACTCGATCTCAAAATATGCAAGTGCGCTTGCCTCTTGTGAAGTTACCACATGTCATTAAGCTAAATGACAGCTGCGAATTGAATTTTCTCTATTCTTAAAAAAAAATACAAACATTCAGTTATTTTTATTTTTAGTATTTATTGTTTATTTGGATTTAGTTCCCTAAAAATCTGAATTAAATCATTTAACTGATTTGGTATCGGCTTTCTAAGTTTACATAATATTAATTTCGGAAAAACCATTTCTGTTGTGAGGTCGGGCCGGACTCCGAGATGGGACCCAAGAGTAGACGATGAGGTCATATATGTGGCAGTTACGTACGGGAGAGTGTGACATCATTAGCACCGTTTGATTATAAGTTCGTCGAATCAGATAAATGACTTCGCTGAATCCTGAATGCTTAATCTGACACGTGTACAATCTTCTACTGCTACTTGTCACCTGCATGTCGCCTGCAATTTTTCTGTCTTTTTACTTAATTTTAATTAACAGTATTATAAAGGTAATTCTCTGACAAGGATAAAAGTGAAAAGAAAAAACGAAAAAGGAGACCAGAAGCACAAGATTGTTTTAAGAAGAGTATAAAAGGGTAAGTTAATTTTTATATAGTTGTTTCTGCTTTTAAGCCGCAAAGCTCTTGTTTTACACAGCTGATTTCTTAATCATCCAAGAAGGTTTAATTAAATCGGTTAACAATTACTTGGTTTACTTACACTTTTATGTAAACTAAAATCTTTGATAAAAAAACATAATGAATTCAATATGATATATGATACAGGAGATTTAAAGTCGATAGAGTGATTGACATGTTTAATGTGTATACGCATGTATTTTATCTGAACGTTATTATTTTGGAGGCGAAGGCGACGGATTGTGGGCCCATAAGTAGGCCTACAAGTATTTGTTGGACCGATCTTTGACGAAGAAAATGCAGCAGCCTATAAAGCTAAATATTACCCTAAATAAATTATAAATACCAAACAAACACGACGCAATATACAAACAACTAAAGATGTTTATAAGTATTTTTTTCCTTTTCTGATAACCGTGAAGATCACAAAAACTTTCTACGTCCAAATACTAATCCTACAATGTTAACGCAAATTGAAGTTAGTAGATTGCAAGCTCCTAATTTGTCAAGAAATCTTTCAAATTTCTTGTGGCTAAATATTTTATAGAAATGTCTCTTAACCGGTCCGTTGTACGTACGTATGTTGTCTTAACAGTTTTATTAAGGTTTTCATCGCAAACAAAGTGAATATCCACTTCAATATATTTTGTCTTTTTATGTTGAACTGGAGTAGCTTTTAAGTGAATGGCCAATATGCTACATGTGTAAATGTTGTGGGTGAAACCTAAATTTCATAGAACCCGTTTCAACTACAACATTTTTTGTGTTTTTAATTACAGCTAAATGACTAAAACGACTTGAATCCATAATTCTTCCACTTCAAAATTACCATTGACCAAGGCAATTGGTTGAGGTTTATAAATTGAAAGTGTTTCCATGATCTATTTGTTTTCATAAACCAAATTTTATCATCATTCATAATAGTCATGGGCATAACAGTATATAGGGCTAGAAATTAAAGGTACGAGTAGGAACAATTAGTTCGGAAAATTAAATTTACTTTCCAAACAATTGCAGTTACATAACAAGATGAAAATTTTGGGAATCGGGAACGATACGGAAATTTGGAAACTCAAAATTTACTTCCCGAACTATTCGCAGAGTCCTACTAAATCGAGAAATTATGGTACACATACAAAAAATAGTTTGGAAAATACCAGTAACTAAAAAAATTAAAAATATTATTATAAATTATATAACCAATATAACAAAAATAACAATGTATAAAATATACAAATTTACAGTGTTAGAATTTGTAATTAAATGACCAACATTACCACGTTTTACCAAAAACACTTGTATATCTATATTAAATAGTTTGTATCCATTGTAAAGTTGTGAAAATTTAAATTAAATATTGCTACAAATTGGATTTTAATTATTTGAAAAATATATAATATTTGAATCTAATATATATTTTATTGTTTTGTTAATGTAAACAAATATATCCAACGAGAATTAAGATAATTTGTAGACTTATTCCAGACCATTTTCTTTACTTATTTGAATATTATTTTAGAATCTGAAAAGATTCATTTTCAAATAATATAGGAATTATGGGACGAGAATGAGAACGGAAGTCCGATATGGCCAAGTCTAATTCATAAACTCCGTCTGATTCAAACCATATTAGAATTTTGAGCACTTTAGTGAATTTGAAATAAAATAAAATAAAATAAAGAACAAGTTGTGAAGAAAAAGCACATGGGAACGACACTTGAATCTTTTTAATATCATCGTTGTATCCGCGTCAAAAGGCCTACTATCCACTACTTTACTAATAACTAAATTACAACACTAAAAATAAAGTTTAAGCAAAACATGGTATATGGTCCAAATCGATTTTTGAATTTTGTTCACTTTAAAGTTTTTTATTACCAAGTGACACGGACTGTTCTAAATTCGTAATGATTTGAAGAAGTGACTACAATAGCATACATAGAAGGAGAAGGAAGAAGATGAGATATTGAAAAAGACATGTCTTTGTAAATGGAAATGCCACTTTATTAGTAATTTCACCATTGAAACTATCTGCAAGTGGACTTAGAGAGAGAGAGAGAGAGTGAGTGAGTGGTGAGTGAAAGAGACAGGAGTAAGAATGAAAGGTTTTGATTTGTCTTTACTTTCTCTCCAAGTCATCGGTGGGGTTTTGTATGTATGACCAAAGTATTGCATTGAGTCATCACTAAGAAAGTCTCTTTTTATGTTTACCCTTTTTTGTCATATCCTTTGCCCTTTTTTACACTAGTTTCATTTCAGATTTTAGTCCTCTTACGAACCAATGTTGAACTATCTTTATCACTTTTCTTCTTTTACACTTATTTTCGATTCAAACTTTTATCAACCTAAATAAATGAATATACTAAACTCGAGAATATTGATTATCCATCAAATGTTGTTTTGATATTCACTTGAATATCTTGATTATCAACGTGAATATTTGTTCAAATTCACAACAAATATATCATAAAACTAGGAGTCCATTTTTTTTGTTGATAAAATTACATGTTATTGTAATGTTATCTTATATGCTCGTAAAACTATTGTTACACATTTTTAGGTAATTTTCTTTTTTGGAGTTTTGTCCACTAAATATTGTTTTTTAATTCTCGGGAAGCAAATATAATATTTTCGTAAAACTATTTACAAACAAAATTAAATGTAGAAAACGAGTGTCGTTATTACTCATCTAATAGAATACTTATCAATTAAACACAAATAGTTAGCCAGTTAAAAAAATATTTGATGAGGACTATCATACTAAAAACATACATTTTTTTTTGTATATTCTTAAAATGGAAAAGAATCCCTACCTAAACACGCAACATTCGTACCTTTATTGACCAACTTTGTTGTCCATATTTTTAGTTAGTTAAACAATCTCAATGTTTTTCCACGGTTTGAACCATCAAGACGAAAAGTAAATAACATGGGGTTTAGGTGGGAAAGCCTCATATTTCGATGATTTATGTCAATTACTTGCGAGATTGAATGTCTCGAAGATGTTTATTTGACCATGTCTGTCAAATGGAAATCTACATAGTTTGATCTTTCAAATAAAGATCATCGAGATATTGACAGGTCATGTTTATCACCCATTTGACCCATGTGCGTTCAGTGCCTTATTTAAGCATGAAATCAAAGTTGTAGACCTAAGTTAGAAAATCAGGCCCAAGTGTTGATCTTAAACCTATGCTAAACATAAGTCAAATGAGGAAGAGAGTTTGAGACTCGCAACGAGACCATCATATCTTTCAAACTAATTAGGCCTTCCTCTCAATTTCCATTTTTTCCTTACAATTCTAAGCCCCAAGTATCCCATTTCCCCTTGTAAACCCATTTGTGTCTTACAAAATTCTTACTCTCGTCTATGCGCACTTGTCTCTTATAATCTCCTGGGTACGGGGTTTTCAGTAGATCACACAGTTTTCTTTGAAACTCAACTCAAGATGATGAATCAAGCGAGGATTTATACAAACTGAGACAGATAAGAGGATAATGCAGAGATGTTTTGAAGTGAAGATGAGTTGATTTCTTAATTCTTTTAGTCCAAAGATGAAGACTCAATTCTTTATTGGTTCTAAAAACAGTTTGTAAATATATTTTTGTTGATTAATAAAATTCATATTTTCACAAAAATGGAAAAAAGAAAGAAAGATAAGAGGATAGTTTAGCATATTGTATTTATATGACAATTTGGTTTGGTTTTCAGAATCTTTTGAATTACTCCCTTGGTTTTATCATTTAGTTTTTCTCATACAATTTAAGAGATTGTTTAAAATAAAAATACAACATGTTTTATCACAAATTCCAAAATAACCTAACTAATCACAAATCAATCTGTAAATTTTAAAAATTCAAGAATACTAAAAACACAATAAATTTTGCATAAAATTCTTAAAACATAAATTAAAGTAAAAAAAAAAAAAATCCTAAAACATCACTTAAAGTAAACAAAGAGAATAACTATTATCACAAAGGCATATGTTAGATTATGGACTTGCAACTCATAACTAATTGACAATAAATGAGAGAGACCCATATGTTATATACAATAGATTTTTTATTTTTAATGTGAAATATTTTTCATATGTTACCGGATACTATATTTTTTTGTCAACTATTCCAGTGACTTTTAAATCTCTCTCCTACTATTGTATGAGTTCAATCCCTGGTGCCTTAAAGATTTATAAAGTGACGATACCACTATGCCACTTATCTTTAACAACTTCAATATTATGTTAGAGTATGAGTTTTTAATTTAAAAATAATTAGTAATGTGTGGAAGAATTCATAAAAGAATTTTCTTTTTTCTATTCTTCGGATTCGGATTCGTCCAAGAGCTTAGAAACATAATTTCGTATGGATGCAAAGTCCTTGCCATGTATAATAAAATCGATTTTTCACATGAATATCACCGAAATTCTATTAGGCCATTTCTCTTAATCAACCGATGAGCCTGCATCGTTTAAGATGATATTCTTATCAATACCCATCTCATTTGATAAGCACATAATAGCTCCAAGGCCCATTAGAAAAAATGAAAAAAAAGTAGAGTTTGGGTCCAATCATAATGTAATGGAGACTTAGCTTGGAGAGCCCAAAGCATACATCTCGGTAAAAACTTTAGTAAGGAAAACCCGGTGGGACAAAACCTTACCAAGAGAAAAAGAGCATGTATACTTTGGACTCAGGAGACATGAGGTCAAGTGCGGTCAAGACTCACAAGCCCGAGTTTGCCATATATATGATTGCAAACCTTGGTACTTGCAGCCTTAGTGAAGATGTCCGCCAAATGATTTCCACTTGGTGTGTAACACAGAAGGGTTACTCCCTCGGCAATACGCTCTCAGACCTTGTGACAGTCCACCTCAATGCATTTGGTTCTCTCATGGAAGACTGAGTTGTTGGCTATATGGATTGCGGCTTGGTTGTCGCAGTGCATGATGATCGGCTCGGTTGTCTCGCAGCCTGGATCCTTGAGGATGGTCTTAAGCCACACTAACTCATCGGTAAGTCTCCTCATAGCACGATACTCTGATTCAGCCGTTGAACAAGCCACAACTTTTTGCTTCTTCATCTTCCAAGTAACAAAATTCCCTCCGACAAATGTGCAATATCCGATGGTGGACTTCCGGTCATTTCGATCACCTGTCCAATCAGCATCACAATATCTAGAAATTACGGTACTAGCATTCTTACCCATCCATATGCCTTGGCCCGAGCTTCCTCTAATGTACCGAAGAATCCGTTCGATCATAGACCAATGGTACTTGGTTGGAGATTGCATGTGCTAGCTGACTTGGTTCACTGCAAAACAAAGGTCAGGCCGAGAAATAGTTAGGTAGATGAGCTTACCGACAAGTCTCCAATAGAGCTTCGGATCATCAAACGGCTCATCCTCTTTCTCCCCCTCTCGGCTGACCTTGTACCCATCCTCTAGTGGGGTCTTAGCCGGTCTCGAGTTCTCCAGTCCTGTCTCATGCAAAAGATCAAGGGTATACTTCCTTTGGGAAAGGAATATGCCGTCCGAAGAACGACAAAACTCTTCAAGGAAGTATGTCAAGTGCCCCAAGTCCTTAATATCAAAAACAGAATGTAGATAGGATTTTGTATCACTTATACCTTCCTTATCATTGCCGGAAATGATAAGGTCATCAATGTAGATTAAGACGACTACAATACCCTTTGGACTTCTTAGTGTGAACAACGTGTGATCCGCCTCGGATTTCTGGAATCCACGGTCACGAAGGGTGCAACGTAGTTTGTGGTACCATGCCCGAGGAGATTATTTTAGACCATATATGGCTTTACGAAGTCGCAACACCTTCCCGAATGTAAATCGAGATTCGAGCCCCGGAGGAGGAGTCATATAGACCTCCTTATCAAGTTCGCCTTGAAGAAAGACATTCTTGACATCCATCTGCCATAACTCTCAAGATAAATTAGTAACAACTGAAAGTACAACCCTTACCGTGTGTAGTTTGGCAACCGGTGCAAACGTGTCCGTGTAGTCTTCACCATACGTTTGGGTGAACCCGCGGGCCACTAGTCGTGCCTTATAGCGTTCTACTTCTCCATCTGGTTTATACTTGATGGTAAGGACCCATTTACATGACACAATCTTCTTTCCGGAAGGTAAATCGGCCTTGACCCACGTCCTATTCGTCTCCATAGCCTTAGCTTTATTCTCAATTGCATCCATCCACTCCTTACTTTGTTTAGCTTCCTCAAATGTCTTAGGAACCTGCCTCATCTCAAGTTTTCCACGAAAAACATGAAACGTAGAAGGTAAATAGTCAAGAGAGAATACCGCTTGCTGCGGATTGTTCACGGCATGAGCATAGTAGTAGGTTCTTGTTTGCCTTTGGAGCCGGGAACTTCTGCGGAGTGGTGGAGGGTCTTGATTGAAGGTAGACGTTCCTTGGGTGACAGTCGGATCGGTATACGCGGCCGGATCCATGATCTCGGCGGATTGACGGTCGTGACTGTCTCGGAGGTCTTCGGAATGTTTGAGTCATTGGGTTGCACAGGGGCATGCGGCTGTATGTTGAGTGATGGGAGAGTGTCCAAGGGTTCTGGCTTCAGATAAAAAAGTAGGTGGTGAATGTCCGGGATAGACATACTCGAAGAGGGTGCGTCTGGCTGAGAGGAACCTGGAGAAGACGTGCCATGATCCACATCCGGATTCGATGCCGAGGTATCCCGTGGTTCTGTCTCGATGCCCAAGTGATCCAGTAAGAACTTTAGACTAGATGCCTTATCCATGGAGATTTCCGATAGATCCTTGAGCTCCTCCCAATTTTTGTCTCCATAGAATGGCCTAGTCTCGAGGAATTTCAGATCCCGAGATACGTGGATTCGTCGGTTATCCGGGTCATAGCATTTGTAGCCTCTTTGAGTGGGTGAGTACCCTAGGAACATGTACTTCTTGCTCTTGGCTTCAAGCTTGTTCCTAAGCTCCCTGGGTATTAGAATAAAACACACACAACCGAACACACGTAAGTGATCTAAAGAAGGTTCGTTTTTGTTTAGTACCTTGAATGGGGAAACATCATGTAGGACTTTAGTAGGTTTCCGATTGATCAAGTAGCAGCCAGTCATAACCGCATCTCCCCAGAACTTCTTTGGAACATTCATGTGAAACATGAGAGATCGGGTAACCTCCATCAAGTGTTGGTTTTTCCTCTCGGCTATTCCATTTTATTGAGGATTATAAGGACAGCTGGTTTGATGTAGTATTCCACGGTTTGTTAAGTGCTCTTGAAATGCCTTACTCATGTATTCACCCCCATTATCCGTTCTAAGTACCTTCAATTTCGATTTGAAATGATTATATGAGTCGAAATTTTTGAAGGCATCAAAAACACGATCTTTTGATGGAAGCAATGTTATCCATGTATACTTTGATTTTTCATCAATGAATGTGACAAAGTATCTATGATTGTCCCTAGATATGCACGGAGCAGTCCACACATCGGAATGCACTAGGTCAAAACAGTTTTTATAAATTGTAGATTATGATGAGTAAACTGTTTTGCAATGTTTTCCCAATATGCATGCTTCACATTCAAAATTATCCAAAGATATCCGACGTAACATGAGTTTCAAGACTCTAAAATGAGGGTGACCTGCCCGCGCATGCCAAATATGGTCATTAGAGTCACTAACACACAAATTCGATACTACACTAGAACCGCAAAAACGAGAAATAAGCTTATTGTCTTCGAGAATATAGAGTCCGTCTTGTACCCTCCCATATCCAATCAAGCTCCCCGTCTCAATATCCTGAAACTTAACGTCATTAGGGCCAAAAATTACATAACAATTTAAATCCCTCACGGGCTTTCTAATTGACAAAAGGTTCGAAGTGAAATTAGGCATAAAGAAGACTCTAGCCTTTTTATTGAATAGACCTAGGTTCCCTACTCCACTAACCGATATCTTAGCCCCATTAGCAATAACAACACTCCCTAAAGCCGGTTCTATGTTGCTCATTAGCTTCCTATCACTTATCATATGATGAGAAGCCCTCGAATCAACAATAATTGGCTTAAAGAGACTTTGAGAGTGGTCCTAGGGAGCTGTCATCGGAGGATTCTTGTGAAAGGTTGGCTCTGGAATCTTTGAATTTGGCTGGTTTGAGGTGAGGGTGGAGTAGCCAGCACTTGTCTTTGGTATGCCCCTTCTTCTTGCAATGATCGCATATCAACCTTCTCCGATCTTCCGCCTTCCCATAGGCCTTGTTTGCTGAGATGAGCTTTCCTTTTCCTTCAAACAGCTCGGTTGATCCCTGCTCTTTCTGGATTTGATAGCAAACTTCTTCAAGACTTGGAAGAATATGAGTAGTTGCTGCACTCCGAAGGATATGCTTCACAAGGTCTTTGTAGCACGTGGTGAGGTTCATCATAAGTCCGAAGACTTTATCCTACTCATTCCTTCCCCGAATGACTTTTGGATCCATACTCATTGGTCTTAACATATCAAACTCAGCCCACAATGACCTAAACTTACCAAAGTATTCGGTGAATTCCATCTCCTCTTGATACAAGCCCGTAAGTGATTTCTTTAGCTCAAAGACCCTAGTCAAATTTGACACATTACCATAAACCTTTTTCAATGTGTCCCACAGCTCCTTTGCTATCTCACAGTAGTAATAAGCCTCAAGTATAGGAGTATATAAAGAGCTCAAGATGATTGATTTCATAGCTTGGTCCATGAGGAACCATTAATCGTCTACGTCGATGTATTATCCATAGTCTTCTTCTCCGCTCGAGTTTTGCTCCCTTGAAGGTCTTTCCTTAACATGACTCCAGTAACCTCGTTTAGTACATATGGTAGTCTTGACCGCTCGAGACCACATAAGATAGTTTGGTCCTTTGAGCATAATCGGAACCACTGGGACTTTGGAAGAATCCATAGCCTAAATCTTCTTTTGAAATGAGAAAGATGAGGATTTCTTACCCAAAAGCAGAGAAAGGTCGAATCTTTATCTTGAGATACGGCCAATGTAACCTCTACTCAAGGGATCTAACCTATTCTCCGACCAATGCCACCTTTTGAGATCTGGAGAGGTTTCCACGTCTTGAAAACCGAAGCAGATTTTGGAGCTTTTGAGATCTTTGAGAAAAAAGGTGGGAACTTTTTGAGATTTAACTTGAATACGGAGGAAGAAAGAAGCTTTTGCTCAACCCTAACAACGATCTAAGTGTTATGCTTTATGAAAGCTTCGATCCGTACACACGTTTTGAGGAAGACGATGTACGAACAACAATGGAGATCCGACGAATGAGAGTTTGATTTGAAGAGAAAACAAAAAACAGAGAGTAACTCACAGAGAATAGAATGAGAAAACGGGGCCTAAAATCAAAGGTGCTCTGATACCATGTTAGTTTTGAGCTCCAACAAACCAAGTCGCTAGAAACCCTAGAGATTGAGAAGAGAGATTTTTGAGATTGGAGAAGAAGTGAAAGAAACCATTTTCTCATTAAAGCTTTCATTCATACATAGATCAATATATATAGAAGAGAAAATACATCATAAAAGACAAGAAGGAAGAAAGATGTTGTCGCAATGGAAGGGGGGACCATCGGGACCACTTACACCCAACAGTCATATTTGGGACCACATTGACCGTTGGGGACCACATGGACCACTAACGTCCCAGCAGTCATATTGGGACCACTTTGACTGTTGGGACCACTTCTCCAACGGCTATTTTGTCCCTAACACGACTTGAATCTCACGCGCTCCTTGCTCCGATTATTTTCTCTAAGGTTGAATAGATAGGGTCACTAGGCCTCTTGGATTGAGATAGGTGTGGCCTAGTGAGGATGCTTGGCCAATAAGGAATTGATGAAATGATAATTGTATTGAAAGTATTCTAAGATAGAAGTCTCAGAAGGCAGCTGCAATTTGATAGCAATCGGCAATAATCAAATTAGAAATAGCAGATAAAAGGAAACTTTTCAAGGATAGTCCAAGAATGTGAGCCATTAACGGAAATAGTGTTGGATAAGTTTCAAAGCTTGAGGCCTAAGTTAAAACATTATTAAGATGTATAAAGTTTAGGGATAAGACCAGACAAGAATAAAATAAGATCAAAGCCTCTAGATAGATTTAAGTTTAATATTTATATTTAGATAAGATTTACGATAAATTCATAAGGGTTGTTAGAGGTCTATAAATATAGGTCTATGAGTTTATGTAGACTTACGAGCGATCAATACGGTTTGTGTGTTGATTAGTAGAAAGGAAACTTTAAAGCAATTGCTATTGTCTTTACAACTTTATTTGGTATCAGAGTGAAGATTATGTTCCTGTGAAACGAAAAACTTTCACGAAGAAAGAAGAAGCTTTGAAACATGGGTGATGACGTGAAGACTACAAAGAAGGAGTCGGTTCCTTCAGCGGCTGTATGTCTGATGCTTACACCAACAAATTATACGTATGGGCAATAAGAATGAAGGTACTTCTACAAGTACATAAAGTTTGGGAGGCAATCGAATCTGGCTTTAGTGTTGAAGAGAAGAATCACTTAGCCACAACGTTATTGTTTCAATCTGTTTTCAGAGAGCCTTATTTTACAAGTTGGTGAACAAAGCTCTCCAAAAGCGATGTGAGAAGCTATTAAGGCAAGAAATTTGGGAGCAGAGAGAGTAAATGTAGCTAGGTTACATACATTAATGTCAGAGTTCGAAAGATTGAAGATGAAAGACTCAGACAAGATAGATGATTATGCTGGAAAAATGTCGGAACTGGCTTCAAAATCTGCAACATTAAGGGAAGTTATTAAAGAATCAAAGATGGTGAAGAGGTTTCTTAGTGGTTTACATAGAAAGAAATATATTCACATCATTGCTTCCTTAGAACAGGTTCTAGATTTGAATAAAATAGGATATGAAGACATAGTTGGACGTCTTAAAGCCTACGAAGAAAGAATAAAAGAAGAGGAAGAAAGTGAGTTGCATGAAAATCTACTTTACTCAAGTTCAGATCGTTACAATGGATAGACTCGTGGGAAAGGGAAAGATCGAAACACAAACAATCAGGATCGAAACAAAGAGAAGAAATACAGATCTAGTATTGTTTGTTTTCTATGTGATAAGAAAGGGCATTTCGCTTATGTTTGTCCTGAGAGAAAGAAAAGATTAGAAGAACTGAATAAGGTAGATAATGATCAAGAAGATTCAAAGACAGAGGAAGCTAACGAATCTGTCTATATGCATGAAGTAATCTTTCTTAATGAAGAGAAAGTGAATCCAAAGAAGTTTAAGGAAGAAAGTAGAGATAGTGGTGAGTGGTACTTAGATACGGGAGCAAGTAATCATATGACGGAAAAAGAGTCATACTTCAGTGAGCTGAATACAAAGATAAGAGGGAAAGTGAGGTTTGAGATGGATTGTGTGTTGCAATCGAAGGAAAATGATCAATTGTTTTTAGAACAAAAGCAGGAGGACAAAAAAATTGTCTGAAATTTATTATATACTAAGTTTGAACTGCAGTATATTGAGTTTATGACAAACAACAGAGGACGGTTGTGAGGTTCTTATGAAGAATGATCTCTTGACTTTATATGATAAGAGTGGGAATTTACTTGTCAAAGTTAGAAGAGCTGTTAACAGACTATATTAAGTAAAGCTCCAAATTGAAAAACCAATTTTCTTTCTTAC
Organism: Lepidium sativum; assembly: GCA_023374145.1. Lineage (NCBI taxonomy): Eukaryota > Viridiplantae > Streptophyta > Magnoliopsida > Brassicales > Brassicaceae > Lepidium > Lepidium sativum. Next base: position 13,445 of record JAKUCM010001069.1, on the reverse strand, counting down.
CAAATTTCATGAAGAATCTTGGAAGTGGCATGCACGACTCGGACATATAAATTTTAAGACTCTTAAAGATATGTCAACACTTCAGATGGTACGAGGTTTGCCTGTTATTATGATTGACAAAGACATCTGTAACTCATGCTTGAGAGGGAAGCATACTCGCCAAAAGTTTCCAAAGGCAAGTACATTCCGAGCTTCCAAGGTGTTTGAGTTGATACACGCAGATCTTTGTGGACCTATCTCACCATTGATTCCAGCATAGAACAAATGTGTTTTTGTTTTGATTGATGATCATACAAGGTATATGTGGTCATTACTCTTAAAAGAAAAGAGTGAAGCTTTGAAGAAATTCAAGGATTTTTTCATCATGATTGAGATTGAATATGAAACAAAGATACTAATGCTAAGGACTGACAGAGGTGGAGAATTTTTTTCAAAAGATTTTGGTATTTTCTGTGAGAAGAATGGGATTAAGAGACAGTTGACAACTCCATACTCGCCTCAACAGAATGTTGTGGTAGAAAGACGAAATAGAACGCTTATGGAGATGACTAGAAGCATTCTTAAAGCTATGAAAGTACCTAACTACTTGTGGGGAGAAGGTGTGAGACATTCTACATATCTGATTAACCGAGTTTCAACCAGAGCTCTGCAAAAACAAACACCATATGAAAGTTTAAAGAAAAGAAAGCCAAAAGTTGATCATATTCGTGTTTTTGGATGATTGGCTTATGCAAAAATCAAAGCTGAAGGTCTGAAGAAGCTTGATGATCGATCTCAGCCTCTTATTCATCTTGGTATTGAACCGAGTTCAAAAGCTTATAGACTTCTAAACCCGACAACAAAGAAAATAATCATTAGCATAGATGTTTTGTTTGTTGAAAATCATACATGGAATTGGAAGGGAGATAACGACAATGATGATTCAGGACAAAGAGTGTTTCAGTTACCATGGGATGAAATTCAAGAGGATAGTGTTAAGTCTACGAATCAGAATGCTCATAATGAAGATGAAACTGATACTGCAGAAAATGTAGACATAGAAGATGAAGCTACTAAAGAGACGATACAACCACTTAGAAGAATGTAGAGATAGAGTCATGTTCCATCATATCTGAATGATTATGTGCTCTTTGCAAACATCGAATGTGAAAGATTGTTGCTTTCACTCAATAATGAACCACTAAGCTATGAGGAAGCAAAAGATTCAGTAGAGTGTAACAGAGCTTGTGTGGAAGAGATTGAGTCGATTGAAAGAAATAAGACATGGAAGTTGGTAAATAAACCCGCAAGTGCTAAGGTAATTGGTCTGAAATGGATTTTCAAGCTTAAGAAGAATGCTGATGGATCCATAAACAAGTATAAAGCACGTTTAGTTGCTAAAGGTTACGCACATGAAGCTGGTGTTGATTTTGATGAATTTTTTGCTCCAGTAGCACGCATTGAAACAATTCGACTACTCATGGGATTTGCAGCCTCAAATGGATGGGAGATTCATCACTTGGACATTAAAACCGCATTCTTACATGGAGTTTTAACTGAAGATGTTTATGTTTCACAGCCAATTGGGTTTAAAAAGAAGGGAGAAAAGAGTAAAGTTTTCAAACTCGCAAAAGCTTTATATAGTTTACGGCAAGCTCCTCGTTGTTGGAACACCAAAATCGATGGGATACTAAGGGAATTGTAGTTTACACGTTGTGCTAAAGAGAGCTCAGTATATAGAAAAGAAGAAGGAAATAATTGTTTGATCGTTGCAGTTTATGTAGATGATTTATTTGTGACTGGAAACACACTAAAGATCATCAACGAGTTAAATCTTCAATGTCCCAGAATTTCGAAATGTCTGATTTGGGAAGATTAATTTTTTATCTTGGAATTGAAGTGAATCAAAGCAATGAAGGAATCGAGATAAAACAAGAAGTTTATGCAAGGAAGATATTACAAGAAGCAGGACTTGAAGATTGCAACATGACACATGTGCCAATGGAGTTTGGACTGAAGCTTTGCAAAGAAAGTGAATCAGATCCAGAGATTGATGCAACTGAACTTAGAAGAAAGATTGGTTGCTTAAGGTATTTATTGCACACGAGACCAGACTTAGCTTTCTCTGTTGGAATGGTAAGTAGATACATGCATCAGCCACGAGAATCACATGGAAGAGCATTGAAACAGATTCTGAGATATTTGAGTGGAACAATAAATTGCGGTTTGATGTACAAGAAAGAAGGATCAAAAACACTTTCAGGTTACAGTGACAGCAGTCATAATGTTGAAATAGATGATGGTAAAAGCACTTCTGGTCACATTTTTTACTATGGAGAAACTGCTGTCTCATGGAATTCACAAAAACAGAAAATTGTTGCTCTGTCATCTTGTGAAGCAGAGTTTATGGCTGCAACTGAAGCTTCAAAACAGGCGATTTGGTTACCAGAAGTATTGAGTGAAATCATAGCCAAGAAGCACAAAATAATTGTGATATACATTGATAACAAGTCGGCTTTGGAGCTCACGAAGAATCCAGTATTTCACGGACGAAGCAAACATATACATAATCGATATCATTTCATTCGTGAATGTATAAGCAATGAACAGATTGTAGTCGAATTTGTTCCTGGAGAAAGACAGCTTGCAGACATCTTAACAAAGGCATTGGCAAGAATTCGATTCAAGCAAATGAGAAGTCTCATTGGAGTTAAGTTCTTTTCAAAAGAAGATTTGAAGCTTAGAAGGGAGAATGTTGGATAAGCTTCAAAACTTGAGGCCTAAGTTAAAACTTTATTAAGATGTATAAAGTTTAGAGATAAGGCCAAACAAGAATAAGATAAGATCAAATCTTCTAGATAGATTTAAGTTTAATATTTATATTTAGATAAGATTTACGATAGATTCATAAGGGTTGTTAGAGGTCTATAAATATAGGTCTACGAGTTTATGTAAACTTACGAGCAATCAATACGGTTTGTGTGTTGATTAGTTTTGAGCTAATTTTCTGATCAATACAAAGTAAACTTTAAAGCAGTTGCTATTGTCTTTACAACTTTAAATAGAACTGAGGCACATGACATTGGCTCCATCACCAGAATACTAGTCTAACCGAGAAGAGAATCTCCTACGGGACTAAGCGTTTGACACGAAGGGAAGCAAAAGTAGAGACGAGCCTCAAACCACCATTCACTTTCTTTGATGTTAAATTCGGCGACTCTCTCATCGGATGGAAGATCTGAAACAACGAAGTAGTCGAATGCGGAAGTCGGAGTACCACTGCGAGAGAAGCTCCTATGTTGGCGACGAGCTTGGAGCTGCCGCAAACAAAAAATACAAGAAGGGTTGGGAGATAGAAAGCAAGAAAGATCTGGTGAAGTCGCCGTGCGTGGCCTCCACACACCCAACCTTTTAATGCACAGTTATTAACGTCCTTCATTTCCCTTTAAATCTCATGTTTCATTTCTCCTCCTATATTCATATATGCACTTTTGTAGATCTTGCAGTCTAGTCAGTTTTTATCCTTCCTCATAACATTCACTACATTCTTCTTCTCCAAATTCACGAGATAGCGTGAATGCGCATGCCGTTAATATCAACATTGCAAATGATCGTTAGCTTCGTAGTTCAAGTATCTAAACGGGTGCGTTCTCGAACATGTAATATATCATGGGCCACATCAAAAGCCCATTCAAGTTTGTCTCTCTCTTGTCGAGAGCCTCCTCTTCAAACCCGAACTTACAATCGAATTCCAATAATATTATTTATCCAATTCTTTTATCATCGGGCAAAAAAATAAAGATTAAAATTATTTAAAAAGAACAAAAAAAAAAGAGAAGAGAATATAATACGTACTTCTTTTTTTGATTATCTTTTTTTTTTTACAAAATACGAGAAACCCTAATAGGCAAACCGTTAGGAAAATCGACGAAAGGAAAAGCAAATGGTTGATCATCTTCAGCTAATTCCCAATTGAAATTAAGAACAAGATGATGAATAAACACAGCCATTTCTAATTTGGCTAGCTCCGAACCTGCACATAGCCTTGGCCCTCCTCCAAACGGCATGTAGTTGTTTCCCCACGTCGAAAAAGTACCACTTCCTGACGCAGACGTCCCGTTGTTTCTCTGCTCCATAACAAAACAACACACAGTTTTAGAAAAACCAAAAATAAATAAAAAGAAGTGGAAAAACGAAGAAGAACACGTGCTTGTTGGCACCACCCCACGTGGGTCATTAATCATCTCTCACCACCTCTTACCTTCCCCACTCACTCTTACATTATTATTCTTATTATTTTAAAAAACTTATTGATTAATCTTAATTCGCTGATTTGATTAACAAAATAGAGGTTAAGAAAATAAGAAAGTGGGACCCAGTGAACGTGGCAGAATCTAACACACGTACAAGTGATGGGGCGTGTGAGATCCGTCAAAGCCGTGGTACCATCGTCCGACAAATCTGTCCCCAACTCTAAATCAACGGTCACGATTTCAAGAATTTTAATCAGCTCCTACGTCATTAAAGACATACCATCCTACTAATTAATTCTACCACATCTCTTTCTCTTTCATTAATTCCACATTAAACATATTAATATGCTTTCATGTGATAAATGATCCATGACGTGTCATAACATCTAACTTTAAAATAATTCACAATCTTTTGTTGCCAGATTAATGGTTCTCGTATGGTATCTATAGATAGGTAATCAATGCATATGCACGTATGACGTATCAATTTCATGCAATTTATCAAAACTATATGTTAAAATAAAAGACAAAGATAATTAAATAAAGTGGAAATTTTTACCTGTTGTTGCCATCTCCATGGATTAAAAAGATTAGGTTCGTCGTAACGAGAATTATCCAAATGTACGGCTGAGATTACTGGTAACACTTTCCACCCACTAGGGATATCGTATCCTATTTTCCAACATTAACATTATTTTTCATCCAATAAGGTTTCAATATTTCGGATTTCATTATTTAGTTTTGTACGTAAAGTTTTACCTTTGTACCGAACATCTTTGAGGGCTTTGCGATGCAAAAACCTAACTACATTTCCCAGTCGAAGTGTTTCATTTATAACCTTCAGACAGAGATATATATCAATAATTTTGCTTTCATTATTATTCATTAACATATAATTAAAATAACATACACATTGAGTGAAGTCCATTTTCTTGTAATCATCCCAATTCAGTTCTGTTTCTCCAAGTTCCTTCTTCGCCCTCGAAATCTCAAGATGCTCTTCCTTCATAAATTTTAATCAAATATATTAGTCTCATAATTAATAGTAATTAAGTTGTACTGTTATGATGATTATCTTACCCTAAGCTCTTCAACAGCTTTAGGAGAAGCTTGCAAGAAGAAGATAGCAAGAGCAATGGCGACAGAGGAAGTCTCATGTCCGGCGAATAACAAACTAAGAATGAGATCGAGAATTTGCTCTGTTGAAAGATTCGAATGTTTCAAAACCCATCCCAAAAGATCATCGTCTGTTCTCTGTTTCCTTACATGATCACTCTTCCTTGTCTCTGCTTCATCTTCACTTTTCTCTTCTTCTTCTTCTTCTTCCTTAATCTCTGCTTTTCTTTCTTCCATTTTCCTCTCAATAAACTTCAATATCGTTGCTCGTGACTACAATCATTAATACATTAAATAAAACTATTAGTAAGAAAAGTATAAACCTTTTTCATCAAAGCTAGAGTGAAAGATTGTGCCTTTATAGCGAAAAAGAATAATTTTTAGAGGTTAAATTAAATTTACCTGAAGAGCTTTATGATAAGCAGTTCCTGGAAGGTTAAGAGGAGCAGAAACAACACCTTTCATGAAAGTTACATACTCTTTCTTCAATTGCTCTGTTTCTTCTTCTTCAGGATTCATACTCATTATATGTTTCGCCATTAGATTGAATGTAAACTGCGCAATTAAACCCATCAATTAGATTCATAAACAAACAAAAAACCCAATTCGAGTCAAGGAAGAAACAGTAACCTTTTTGGCTTCATCTTGAGCTGAGAAAACAGAGTGTTGTTTCCATGAATCTAGAACAAACAAAGTGTGTCTCTCAACGTCTTTAAGAAGAATGGTTCTAAGACGAGCATGGCTTAAGAAGTTAAGCGAGATACTTCTCATGTCTCTATGCATGTCTCCAACAAGAACAAGCATCGACCATTTCCCAAGTATCCCACCGATACTTCGAGGATAACTACATTCAAAGAGCCTTCCTTCGTTTTGTAATATGAATCTGTTGAGTCCAGCATCAGCTGATACGATCGTTGGTTCTCCAAACAAATTCGATCTGTATATCTTCCCATACCTATTAAAAACCCTAAACATTAGTAAAATTTTATAAAACACCACAAGATCTTTCTGAGTCTTTATTTGAAGATGTGTGTGTTTTACTTGGAGATATGTTGTTGCATGAAGTCACCAAGAGTTGTAGCGGAATAAGGTTTAAGATAACCGATGGTTTCACCGAGAAATGGCCAACCGGATTTACCCGGAGGAAGATTGAATCTGGTTCGACTTCTTCTTTTTAAGAGGATTAAGAAGAGAAGAAGAGACAAAAGCGATGGGAGAAGAAGAAGAGGCAAGAGAGTATGATGCTCTGTTTCGAACATGGAGTTTCTCTTTATCTCTCAATCTTTCTCTCTCTTCTAAGCTTTGCCTTTTTCTTTGAGAGAGATTGGGAATCGGACCTCTACTGAAAAAGGGAGCTTCTGTTTGTAAGAGGGGGTTTTAAAGAAGTCAGAAATTTTAGTTTAATTATAATTTGTTATCATCGTTAAATATCATTCAATTAAGTTAACCTAACCAATAGTCTTCCTGGCTTTTGTTTTTCCCTATTCATTACTTTTGTTGCCTCGTTATGCTTTTTAATCCTTTATCTATTTTATTATTAAATAAAAAAGGTTGCAGAAAGCTGGGATGCGGAAATTGTTTAACAGCTTTTTAATTGAGTATAATTAATATTTAATCATGTATGATTATGACTCATCTACTTTCATATATCGTGGTAGAAAAAAACTTATGTGTCTAAATCCACAGAATTGAAGATAATCGTACTACATTCATTTTATAAAAGTGTGAATGAACTATCTGATCTAGTATGAAACTTTTTAATTAATATAACCATTCGTGCTAATTAAGAAAAAAAACAGTTATGATAAATGCTTAAGCAGATTCCCAGGAAGTCCGGTACGGTCTTTATCGGTTTGGTAGAAAATACCAAAAGTACCCTTAAAGAATGGAAGATGAGTAGGGGTAGAACAGTGAATACGGCAGAAGGACACCTACACGAGCGTGCGGTCAAAGACAGAGTTATTATATTATTACCGAACTCAACAGTCAAACCCGTAGACTTTTGGCATTGTCTTTTTGCATTCTACTTCTTTTCTAAAATTATATTTTTTTTTGTCAAGCGCCGTTCTAATAGCCAAATTCTTACATAATATTAACAGAGAACTCGATCTCTGATTGTATAAATGAGTTGCCTTATGTGGACTTACCGTCTGCCACTAAAATAAAATTCATTTAAAATTATATTTATTTTGTTACTAAATATAAATATAGTCAAATTATTGATAATATAATAATTGACTATATTTATATTATTCCACAATTTGACTATTTTACACCTCAATATTCCACAATATTCTATTTTTATCTAAATTTTGGATATTTTTCACCTCAATATTCCTCAATATTCTATGTGGTTGGTCAAATTATTCTAAAATAATTAATTTTTAATCAAAATTTTAAATATACATATTTTTAGATAAAAATTATTTATTCTGGATGACATATTTAAGTGTTGGGAAATGTTTAAGTAGTAGTTTTTTTTTTTAATAATTAGGAGGTTTCTGGTCTTCAATCTATAATTCCTTCAAAAGCTCATTTGCCTTTTCTTTTTTATAATTTTTGACTAAGTATGGTAGTCAACACTCGAATACTACAGTTCTACTTGAGAAATTTATCGATAGATCACAAACGTTGGTTAAACTAATAGTATTTACTTAGCTTATGTTTAGTTTGTTTTGATGCGTAAATAGTATACAAATGAACTGTTACATTCGTTGCAGCAATCTTACGAAAAAAGAAAAACAATTTTAAAATCACTATCACAGTTGAACAACATATATAGCTTTTTTATTCTTTCTCTCGAACTTTGCTCTTTTAATATATGTGATTTATTTTTACAGTCCTATAAAACTATGTACATTAATTTATCAACATCTCCGTATTATCTTTTTTCTCGTTTTCTCTTTCTTCCATCTTAAAATTCAATATGCATTCAATTTTTATTCATTACAATAGTGTTGTTTATTAAAATTTAACATCATACCCCACTAATTTTATTTTATAATTATATTTTTATTTTTATGGTTATAAATAAATAATTATAAATAATAAAAACTAAAAATATAAAAAATTATTTTGAAACAAATAAAAATATAAAAATTTAATATATAAATACAATACAATTAATAAAATACAAATAACTTAGTAAAATATAATCCAACTAATAAAGCACATATTATTTAATAAGCAAACAACTGTTACCTATGTTTTGGGGTTGGTTTGAAATGAAGCTGATAATTGTGAGAGATTTGGTAGTTAAAAGGGTAATTAGAAAAATTTTGTGAGCTATTACTAGAATTCATTTTTCTAAGAGTGATAACAAAAATATAATAAAAAAAATGATTTTTTTGTGTGTGTTAGAGAAATTAGTCTTTATTAGAGAATGAAATGTTGAATTTTGGTATACATTTCATAAAATTATATTAAATATTTTATAAAATAATTATTCTCAAATAATTGAGGTAGAGCAATATGTAATCACACTAACGAATGATAATGCATTATATGTCTTATTTATATATAATTAAAAAAACAAAAAAAACAAGTCATTCACGTGACATTGTATGGCCAACAAATTTAAATTTCATGCTGTTGATTTTTTTCAAAATTATTTAATCTATTTCAACTTTTACAAACCGTTGCATGCTTTTCAATTTATTCAATAATTAAAAAGAATTTCAACACTATATTCTAATATCATTGTAAGTAGTCTAATAGGTCCTGTACTTTGAAAGTTTCTTATTTGTAATATTCATAATTATATCATTGCGTATATAAATTTATCTTTTGCAGAACAATTTGACTATCACAGTTGTAGTTGTAGAGGCTGTCATTATGGCAACAAAAATAAACAGATTATTTTCTGAGCATAAAACGATTACTTTCAAAAAGAAAAAAAAGAGCAACTACAAGAAACAAACCAAGGCTTGAAATTGGAAGGCAACTATAACGTTGGTCCTCGGCAGTATATATATCACTTTAAAACATCCTTAATAGTGAATATAGGAAATTAATTTGTTATCAAATTACTCATTCAATTTAAAATAAAAAAGAGATAATGAAGTGGCACAAAATTTACAAATGTTATATTTTTTGTCCAATCCTCTATACTTATATTAAGAAATTGACTCTAATTTAACTACTTAGGCATACAAGAAAGAGGAAAAGTTTCTGAACAGATTCTAGCGACATTTGAAATCTTTAATATATAATAGAAAAGTTTGTGGTGCTTGAACTATCGTCACCACATCTACACAATTCGTCACTATGACTACTTAAGAAATTTGTAAAGAAATCATGCAAGACATTATCTAAAATATCGTCTCAAATTCTACATAGAGAGAAAAACAAGCTCATCTGAATCCTTCGCGTTCCTAAATCAATCTCATCCAAACCATCAAAGAAACATAATCATTCTAAATCAAAATAGTACTCCGAGTTTTTCCATAATTCGTCCACAAAATTCTTATATTCTAAGAATGCTGATCGATTGTTGACGCGTGATGGAAACCAAAACTTGCAACTGGTCCTAATCTTTGTTCAGCATGATCCCATGCTTCTACTTCTACCTCTAACTTTCGGATAATCTCTCGAATTTCTATTCACTATTCTGTCACAAAATAGATATTTTCTTGATGAGATTGAATTTCAACCTACAAAATTGTATTTTGAATAATTTATCTGAAAATATGGTTATAGTTCTCACTTTATTAAATTCCAACTAACAATAGATATGTTGAAAGATGCATTAAAGAAAGCAATTTAATAGTTGCAGATAGTTACACGATTGTAGAGGTTTCGAAACTGTAACCCAAAAGATCTATGCATTTTAGAACATTGAATGGAATCCAAGAAAAATTTTAGAAACGACAAAAGAAATCGTTTTTGTTTCATCGTTGACCGTAAAGATCATAGCATACAGGTCCCATAATTATTACCACGCGTGTGAATTTCATTTTCCGACATCACATAAAAAATAAAATAATACTATATAGCATATAAGAAATTGAAGTCGATTACACAAACATGGTTGTTTGGGTTCGAGTCCAACGTCTCGAATATCAAATTGTGAATGGACTCTTAACTGTAACGAAATGTAAGTTGATGAACATATAAAACTATATATATATATATATATATATATATATTTAGAGATGAGGTAATAATAATATTTATAAATGTTTGTTTGAGAAAATCATAATCAGAAAATGTAATGGATATCTAGAAATCCAAATAGGGTCGAGATTGATGGTGAGGGAAAGCTGGCAGGGACCATTATTCCACAACCTTTTGGTTGTCATCTCTTATTCTCTTTGATAATTATTCACATACTCCATAGGTCACTACTCTTTCACTTTTCTTATTTTTAGTTTTTTCAATACTCTTCTTGTTTAACTATTATATGTATATGCCTTTTTTTCTTCTTTTTTATTTGCTGGATTAGCACAAAGAATCGTAATCATGACTGGACTGATCGGTTACAATGGATATTCACATTCCTTTATAAAGATTTGATATCGAAACTTATGATAAATTACTTGTAAAAGACAATAAATAAGGTTATCCTAACCAGCCAAATGTTGCATGTAACTATGACAGATAAGGTATAAACCAAATCCATTACGATATCATCTCTAACCCTAAGTTCCTAACTATGTCAAAGTTTACTTGTTTTTTTTAATTAAGTGATCATTATGAATCATTATTAGCTTAAAGCAAGTTATAAATTAGCTTAACCAAGAAAGCGACCTAAAATTTACATGAATACAATTTTTTTAAAACCATACATACTTCACGCTAATATATCTGTTTTGCAATTGAGAATTCTGGCAATCAAGTGAAAAAGACTATTAACTTTTTCAAATTCTTTGATGTAATGTGAAAGGTTGTGTATCTAAAGTAGATACTGTTTTCAAATTTCTGAACAATTTCTCGTAAAAATTACTTCTGTCAAATGTAGAGAAACTAGTAACTCTATGGCCCAAAATATTACCTCAAATTCACTATGTAACTAATTATTATTGTTACTAAAATTCAGTCTTAGACTGAAAATTGTTGTATCGATTTTATATGAATACCGTCTTAAATAAAATGCATCAAACAAAAATCACAATAAATAATAGAAATCTTTTAATAAAATTATTTATTTTAATAATGATAAATTTTAGATCATATGTTACAAAAGTAATTTATTAATTTTTTATCATCTGGAAACTTGTTTACACTGGGATCTTTACAAATAAAATAAAGCAAAAAGATATTAAACCAGATTCAGTATGATAAAGCCGTAATGAACCGAATCTAGCTCAGACCAAACCGAAATCAACAACCAACTTAAATCAATCTCGAACGACCCAAACATACATGACCAGAGCACAAAGCTACTATCAATTTTGAATGTAAAGTTAAAGAAAAAAAGAAAAATTGTATGTGAAGTTATATATGCAGTTTCGAATTTAACCACTAATTTATTTCCATGCATATATAAATCGAAAATATATACATAAAGGTACCTTTTTATTATAAAAATATAAAAGTAACTTAATGTGCAATTTAATATACATATATAAATATAAATATATATGCTATATGCATTGCCATGGTCCATGATCATGCTGCATTGACTTAATCTCACGCCGTATTGACTTCTAATTTTTTTTTTTTTCGCCTTTTATTGACTAGTGACTAAATATGAACCATTAATTGTAAAAGTAAAATGTCTAGTAAAATTAATGAATATTAGAGAGACTATAAATCGTTCTTACTTTCATATTCGGGTATATATACACTTGAAGTAGGAACAATTTCTACTCTCTTTAGTATATATATATATATATATATACACTTTGAAGTGTTGGATAAAATTTTTATATTTATTAAAGATGTATATGCATTATGTAGAACTTAAATTTAGGTGGTGAAATACGACAATATTAAAATACATAGAATTTAATCATCATGAGATGAATTCTAATGTACTAAAAATTGATTTTTTTCGGGGTCGACTTATTTATTGGAAATTCTATAAAATGAAAATGATTTTTGGAAAAATATAGAAGAGAATGATAATGGGGATACTTTGAGGCACATCCATGTGTTCACATTATTGCACTTCACGTGCACTTGCCCTTCCCCTTCCACCAGCTTTCTTCCAATTTCACATGCCCTTTTTTATTGTTTTTGTACTAATAAGAAAACAATACTATATTCAACTTATTTAAAAATTTGTATTTATTCCTCGTCAAGTTCTATAATTCTTAATGAATTATATGCAACAAACTATATTTAGTTTTTGAGTGTTTTTCACACGACATTTTAGTTGTTAAACTTTTTAATGGCTAGAGATTTCCTATCAGTGTTTGATATAATATCTATAAAAAAATTGGATCTAAAGTTTACATTTCCCGTAAACAGAACCAACTTCTAATAAATTAATTTGTTCAATAGAAATCAAATTCGTGTTTCCATAAATACTAACATTTTTAACTTACCTAAGTGCAGCTATCAGTCTGACCCACATTGATCATTCGTTTTTGTTTTTGTATGCTTATTATCAAAACAAACAAAAAGTAATAAAAGAGGGCCATTTTCTTGTTTTTTTAATTTAATTTGTCAACTTGTTGTGAATTATTGAATCATATTTTGTGTTACAACGATAAATTAAATAACTTTTAAGATTCTGTTATTAATTTTAAAAATAGTGTTTTACATTTTCTGGTAACTCCAATATTTTAACCTATATAGTTCTGCCGTAATATGGTATGTTGGAGCCATAATTTATAATCTTTGGACCAAAGTAAAAAAAAAAAGACTAGTAAATGGATAAAAATTTCCAAAAAATGAATTAATTTAGGAAGTGACCCATTTAAAGTTTTGACCTCCAAACTTCTAATCACTAGACCGCATGTATTACATTTTTTGTTTGTTAACTAATTCGTGATTTACAACAATAGTTTTGTGGAAGAATTATAAAAAAACTAAAAGCAAAAAAAAATCGTCAAAAAAGAAAGAAGCAATAAGAAAAGAGAAAAATAAAAAAAGGAAGCAGTCGTGCGGGTGCGGGGGGACGTAACGGCGGCCCAATGATTGCCGTAATGG
>JAKUCM010001068.1:0-111621 GCA_023374145.1 Lepidium sativum | reverse complement strand
AAATAAATAATAAGAAAACAAAAAAGAATGATAAAATAAAATAGAATAAAATAAAATAAAATAAATTGAAATAAATAAATTAAAATATTATGATTTTTTTAAAATAATACAAATGAAATGAAATAAAATAAAATTGAATTAAATTTTGACGTGTTATTGGGTGTTCTATTAAAAAAGATTTGAAATTAACATTCGAGAATCATAAAAGAAAAACATAAATTAATGAAATTTCTGAAAATAACATGATTAGTAAAATTACTCATTTATTACATTTACAAAAGACAAAGAAAAAGAAATGTAGAGAAAAAAAAAAGAAGAAAGAAATATGGAAAAAAGAATTGAGATTTTATTTTTTGACTTAGGATTCCATGTGCTATAATGGTTAATCCGACCCGACCCGATCTAAACCCACTTGGATAATAGATTTTAATAGACGGGTTTGACACACTCATTTATTTCATGGGTTAAGATTTAGATAATCAAACCCTAATATATTAAATCTGGTGGTATAATGGGTTATAATGGCTACTCATATAAAAAACACTATATTTATAAATAAAATTATTCTATAATTTTATATATTTTACAGTAATTAATATATATATATTTTTAATACATATTTATATTAAAAATATTTAGTTCTACAGATATTTTTTACATAATTTATGGTAGTTTATTTTCTTATACATATACACAAAATTTTTTTTCTGTCTTTTCTATAATACCTATAAGAACATACTGTGGTAGTTTATATTCTTATACATATACATAAAAGAAAATTATGTTTTCTTATAATCAACACATGGGTAACCCATAATCCTAATGAGTAAACCCATTGAGTTTACATACCCATAAATGGTAACCAGACCAACTTATTTATTTATTTGTGCTACAAAAATTTAACCTGGAACCGTATTAAGTTAACAAACAAAACATGGCGAATCCATGTATAGTAACCCAGTATGATATCCCTACTTCGAGTTGGATTCAAAACGGGATTGTAAAATATGCTTTCATTTTAATTAATTTATTATTTAATTGATTACTGATTTAATAATAAATAATAAAGCGCTTAGACCGATGCACATATGTGGCATGGAATATAAAACAATGAATCATGTTGTGTTCGAATGTTCACTTACAATTCAAAATTGGATTCTTTCTAGGATTCTCATATGGCCAAACTTCTCGGAAGGACTAATGTATTCTAGTTTAGATCACTTATTTTGGCGAATGTTAAAAATAGAATAATATAGAAGTTATCCATGGGTATTATGGTTTCTATAAATATAGAGAAACAAAAAATGCCTTTAAGAACCAAAAAGCTCTAGTTTCAAGCCTCTGTTATAAAAATTTCCGCGTAGTTCTGATTAATCCCCGCTTAATCATTAGGCGCATCCTATCTGTTACGATTAACGATTAATTCTCTAAAAAAATCAGTTATTTAATCTGATTATTTTTTGTCTAATCCGATTAATTTTTTTGTCTAATACCAATTATTTTTAGATTGGAAGTATATATATATATATATTTTTTGTTATTTAGACATTTAGATTGGAAATATTTTATGTTCTATAGTAATTTATGTTCAAAATTTTAGTAAACATCACAAATTTTGTTAAAAAATATGTTTTCATGTGTTTACTACAATATTGAAAATAGTATTTTAAAATATTTTAAAATAACTTAAAACGAATTTTCCCGTTAATTTCTAATTAATCTCTGATTTTTTTTATTAATCGCTAGGGCTCATGCCGAGCATCCGACTTAGTGCCTAACGATATTTGGAACAAGGGTTGAGGTAGGTGAAACAATACACATTAGATATATTTTTTTAATTTTATGTTAATTTAATTTAAGTTAATTTTATTTTTATTTTATTTTTATGTTAAATTATTTCATTTTATTATATTATTTTGTATTATTTAAAAATGTTCTATTTTATTGTACTTTATTTTATCTATTGGACATGTATCAATTAAATAAATGTACATGTGTCGATTAATAGTCAACTAACAAAAATTTAACTTTTAACGGTTAATATAGGTTTGGTCGAAAATTAAAGAGTTTATATGTGATATTTGAATGTTTAGATACAAAATAAAAATTTAAACTAAAGGCTTAAATTCATATATGAAATGGCACAGCAAACAAAATTTTGTTGGTTTTAGGCCGCTTCCCTGCTTTGAGCACGAACACGTTCGTGTTCTCTCTTGCCTCCATCCAAATATGAAGAACGCAAACTGAAGCTACTTACTTCCTCTACACTTTGATTCGAATTATTTCCCACATGGTTACCATTTGAATGCCACAAATTCAAACCTAGAATACTGAATCTGGCTGCTTCTGAAGGAGAGAGACAAAGAGAGTGTTTTTTTTTTCTGTGGTAATGGGTCAGCAATTGCGTCGAGCTGCTGGTAAAATCAAAGAAGTTGAGAGATCATCACCATCTTCTACATTAAGGGTCGCCGTCGATCGGAGATCGCTTCCAACGGAGGAGCTTAGCGCCGGGAAATTTCGGTCTAGTGCAGCTGTTGATGGTGTTTCGGGTATAAACCCTAGAACCTCCTTTCCTCTCCAATTTTTTAGGTTATAAGTATTTCAAATCCCTCGCCTTTTTGGGTTTTTGAATGTTGTTTCTTTCTTTGGTTTACTATATGCGTAAATTGATGATGATTTTTGAGCTGTATTTAAACTATCCAAGAAATGTTCATTTTAATCTGAATTTGGGTGTTTATCTGTTAGATGAAGCTCCAAAACCCAATGAGGATAATGTTTTAGAGGAACGAGACCCAAAATTTGATACAATGTTGAACCAAATGGTTGGGAGAATTAAAGCTAAACCTGGAGGCAAAGCTGAGATGGGAGAGGTTAGTTAGTTGTGCTTCCCTTGCTCTCTTTTATCTGTTGTCTGATTGGATGCATCGATTCTTACCTTCAGGACATATATGTGCATTCGAATTGATTCGTCCGTATTGTTGGTTAATTTCCATCCTAGTTATTGATATTTATTGCTAAGTGGTGGCTGTAATTTCAGGGTTCATATAGTTATGTACCTGGTGAGAGCAGTTTAAGAACTCTCTGTGTTGGTCTTTAGGTCACATCTTGTGGAGTTTCATTCATTGGTCATGTAAAGGTCTTATATTTGGTTAATTTTAAGGTGATTGATAGATAGATTCAAAACGCTTCAATGAACTGCTGAGTTAGTACTTAGTTCTTAATTCTTCTGTAGATTTCTGGAATATGTGTTTATTGGACTGAACATTAGTCACAAGGCTGGTGGCATAAAGAAGATAGATTGCGTCAATTGATCTTAATGCTGACAGTGATTAGTGTTGTAGATTAATTAGAGAATGAGGGGACAGAATATGGAAGTGTAGCTAAGCACTGTGCGTGGTTAAAATTGCAGGATTTTAGTCTTTCTTCGTTTTTTAATTCAATATGTATCAACCCGTATAAAAGAATGTTGAGACTTTTTGTTTTATATAGGCATCACTAGTGGAAACATCAAAAGGCTCCTTCCAATGCTCCGGAACACAACTCCTGAATCAACAAGATATGAAGAAAAGCCGGTGCCTCAAGGAACATTGAATGTGGCACAAGTGCGATACATCATGTTTCTGTATGAGGGCAAGGCTCAGGAATACTCTGGTCCAATGAGTGTGAAGGAGATAGCTGAAAAGTACAGAATTGATGTCTCTGAGGTTCAGAAAATTACTCAGTTCCTGTCTTTTGCCCCCAGAGGTAACCAATAGGCAGAAGAAACAATATGAATAAGATTAAGGTGTCTGCGTTTATACTCAGAACTGGTGGCTTGGTTTCTTTTGTGCTTGCCAGTTTCAAAAGTTTTGTGCGTCGATGTGTAACACAGAACCCAGAGATGACATTAACTTCAGATCTTTTTCCCTCTCATCAATAATGTAAAACTGTGTGGCCAATTATACAAAGCTTTTTTCGTGGTCTTTTTGTTCAAAGATATATGGAAATCATGTATAATTTTATCTGTTAAGAGAAATGGAATCTTTGTATTACAAATTCATGTAAAATTTGTTTCAAGCCAATCGGAAGAAAGTTCATGAGCCACGAATGTTACAGCACCGGCAGGTGCTGCTTTAAAGATTTTATAATGCCTTTGAAATCCGTGCCAACCTTCTGATCTAAATATCTGTCCTAATGCATCAAACATGTTATTGTAAGCATTTCACTTGGGCTCCATATTTTGGATGCCGTTGCAGACCTCCGACCTGCAGTGACAAACATTCTCATATCAAATCTTGTTTGTTTTTAAAATGCTTGTAAAAATGGTTTTGGCTTTTGCTAAGGAAGACCTCGATGATCCAATGCATTGAGAACAGAGAGCTACAACACAAGTCAAGACGCAAGAAACTAACCTGAAATCTTTTTCTTGACAACATCAAGCGAATGACAGACAAGTTTAGCAACGGTGCCCGCAGCTCAACCGCAAAGGAAGAGCTGAAAGCTCGAAAGACTATCATCTGGATTCACTGAGCTTGATGAAGATCTGTTGCGTTTATTATACAACTGGAGTAAGATGAGAAGTCCAGATACAGTTTAAAGGTAAACTGCTGCTTAGAACACGAAGTTAATAGAATAAGTTGTGGTGGAAGCAATTGTGTCTCTTTGGGTGTTATACTACTCCAAAGGAAACAAAGAATGAAAACGTTTCATGAAGCTAAGGCTTACCATACTCCAGCGCATGGATCATAAGTGCCAAACTGCAGACCAGCATAAAGAACGATCTCGATCAGAGTTGGGGATAATCCTGCATATAACCTTTGGTTCCACGAGTTTGCACTATACTAATTGATGCTGATCTCATATTTGGATACACCTACCACAAAGAAATTTGATTATATCAATCTCTTAGAATCGAAAGTAACTTATAGTCGAATATGATACATCAGTAAAAAAAAAACAAATTTTCTGTGAAAATCAGAGAACTTCACAGATGAGTTTTAAGCTTTCTCAATAAAAAGATGATTTCTGTGGACATGTTATCCAAAGTTTTCCTTTTTTTGTCTCCAAGTACATTGTTAACTTTGAAGGCAATAAAGGTTACTGTAACTTACAGAGAACACAAAATTATGTCATCACGTTCTTTTGGAGAAGAAATATTGTACCTTTGGCTCAACCTGTGAAGCCAAAACAGTCCGC
The DNA here is from genome assembly GCA_023374145.1 of Lepidium sativum. NCBI lineage: Eukaryota > Viridiplantae > Streptophyta > Magnoliopsida > Brassicales > Brassicaceae > Lepidium > Lepidium sativum. Next base: position 106,446 of record JAKUCM010001068.1, on the reverse strand, counting down.
AATAAGTCAAATGGATATGATCCGACTGTAGCTGCACACCCTGCTAATGCCCCACTAATGTAAGAAAGATAAGGGCTCAGGTGAGCATGATTTTCTGCAGAAGACCAGAACTTAGAATTCTAGTCAAAACTGTATTGAAAGTTTTCTCTCTCAATTCTCACTTAGTTTTCTGTAAAGTAAAAGAACTTTCTTCGCATTGTTGGAAGTGATCAAGTCTTCTTCGTATAACTATCTTTACACTTTAAGATTTCGTATAAACTATGGTTTTATATTATGTACTCGAATAGACACAATCGAATAGTCATGTTTGTATGTGTGTATCTTTAGGTTTAAGGATGTCTTTTAGAAACATAACTCTTAGTGAATAAGTGTGTTTGTAAAATATAAATACTCAGTTTAATAATTAATAAAGTATGTTTTTGGCTTTAACAAAACGTAAAACCTAATTGGAAAAGGAGAAACTCATAACACAAAACAGAGTCATCGACATCAAAGAGAAATAGAGTGAAATCTGTTGTTGTCCGATCCTAAACACTTTGACCGATCAAAGTTTTTTATGGTATCAGAGCCATGGAGACAATTATGCAACAAATCATTACAATTTCCTATGGAGAATCAAATAGTTTCTGGAAAATAAAATTGACAACAATTTTGAAAACAAGAAAACTTTGGGATGTAATCGAGAGAGGAATCATAGAGACTCCATCTACAGAGGCCACGCCTGCAGCAATAAAAGAGAGTGAAGATCGATTGCTTAAAGATTTGATGGCGCTTCAGATTATACAAAGTGCAGTTTTAGAATCAATTTTTCCTAGAATCGCTTTTGCATCATCTTCACGAGAAGCATGAAACACTCTTTAGATGGAGTTTCAGGGAATCCAACAAGTTAGAATGATAAATCTTCAGACCCTGAGAAGAGAATACGAAAATCTGAAGATGGGAGAAGGAGAGACCTTAAACGATTTCTCAACAAAACTTATAAACCTGAGCAATCAACTTCGAGTACATGGAGAAGAGAAGTTCGATTACCAAGTGATTCAAAAGGTACTTATCTCCATTCCACAGAGGTTCGATAGTATCGTTTGGGACTCAGAGCAAACAAAAGATCTATCAATATTCTCAGTCACAGAATTGATAGGAACCTTAAAAGCGCATGAGAAGCGTCTAAATCTCTGAGAAGATCGTATCAATGAGGATGCTTTCTACGGAGAAAAGCTTGACTCAAGAGGAGAAAACAAGCAAACTAAAAACGCCATGTGAAGACCATCAAGTGGTGTGGCGTGTGTAAGATGAACAATCACAATGAGGTCAATTTCTTTAGGAAAAAGAATGCGAATGGTATGCAGAAAAATGTAATCAACAAGAGGAAGTGTTTTGTCTGCAACAAACCAGGACACATAGCAAAAGATTGTCGACTTAGGAGGAGTTGAAAGAGCACATCTACAACTCATGGCTTTAAAAACAAATATAGAAACAAATATAGAAACAAAAAGAAGCAAATCAACAATTCTGCGGAAGGATGTCCCATTCTGCTATGCTACAACTCATGGCTTTTATTCGGTACTGTAGAACCCCGAGCAGCAAATTCTATATTCTGAAAGTGAAAAGTGCCACCAAACCGTTTACCCATTCCAGTCACCATCCTATTACACCGGTCTTGAACAACAAGAAACCAATGTGCAATTTGGTACACACATCCATTTTCATCCATTAATTGAGTCATACAGATTAAGCATGACGTAACCCTCTACAAAATAGACCAATTTTATCTCTAGATGGTCTCCAAGTCGTATAATCCCTTCCAAATAGGAAACTTTATTTTTACCATAGGCCAAGATAACCAAAACTGGATCCATGTTCTCACATTTGCCAGTTTGTCAAACTTCCTCGTTAAATGGTGAGAACCCAATATCCATAATCCATGTAATAAGAGGTGAATACATAAGAGACTTACAAGAAATGTTTTCTGATGTGTTCTATTTCTTACCATTGAGAATGCTCTTGATGACTCTCCATTGGTGATCAGACAATCCACTTACACCATCGCAATCTTCATCAGTGATCACATAATTTGCAGATTCATGCTTCTCGAGATTCGATACAACAACATAATTGGCATACGTTCTTGATTTGTTAACACTTGGAAAAAATTGCTTATTTTGAAGTTTGATTTTCCGGAGAAAACTCGGCTTCATGGTTTATCTCCCCACCATTCAGGATAGCCAATAACGACAAAGCAACTATCATAAGCATGACTATTGCGATTATTGGGCTTTCAGATCATTTTTTTTCTTAATCATCAATTTTAAAGAGTGACTTGGAATTCTCGCCATAAGACCAGAATGAACTATTTTGAACTGATGATCGAGACCAAAAAGAAACTGGTGTACTTTTCTTCACGATCAACTTCTTGAGCAGCTCGCAACTTGCAAGTGCACTGTACACATTTTCAAACACGAACGAGATGATAAGCATTAAGATTGACCCAAATTTTTTTCAATCTTATGAAAAGACAATTTAAAAACACCATAACAGAACTATGAAATACGATTAATTAAGCTATAATCTTTTCTTACAAAAGAACTATTCTCATTGGAAATTATTCTATACGAGAAACCAATCTAAATCTATTTCAACTCTCTAACTCATAACATAAAGCTCAAGGCTCAATTTTCTAATATCTTTAAAGTTACGGCCTAAGTTCTTAGAAAACTAGGTTCACAATTGACCTTCACTTATATAGGCACAAGAGACTAACACCCTTTACCTAAAATCTCTCTCACGTTCTCCTTATCAAAAAGAATATTTTCCTTCTAAAGATCTTTCCTTATATTTAGTTTGAATCTCTAACAACTTCAAGCCTTCCAATCTAAGCTTCATGTTCATCATCTTGAGCAATCAGGTTCTTGTTGATCACAATCAGATTATTGATATGCTCCCTCATAAACGTTTATCACCTGTAATTAAACATCTGGATCCATTTAGAGCCAAACTATCATGACCATCTCCCCCTTCTTGAGTGCACGTCAAGAAAAAAAATCAAATTTCTGTGTAATCGCTAAGATTGACCAATTCGTGTACCCAGATACATAATCACGATCAATAATCAGAAAAATCAAAGTCCAACTTTATTACATGTAAGATTAAGCATGGTGAACTTTTTCAACATACGGTTTTTTATAAAATAAACTTGTGAGTGACCCAGAATTGTAATCATCCATGTGATCGACACCAGTCTAACTTTTCACAAATTTTGTTTAAGACACGAATATACCTTGCATTGAGTCTGTTTATCCATAGAGAATCCATAATATTTGAAGTACAATACAAACTCTACTCTTTGAGACGTACGATCAGAATCAAGATTTTGGTGACTAGACTTTCACACTGTTATGCCTTCATCATAAGCCTTTTTGTAAGCGTTGAAGATATTAAACATATCAAGCAGCTGCAATTTCCTTTGGAGAGTCATACACATTAACAATTGCATACAAAGATGATGTAGGTACCCTTCTCGATCATATGACTGTTGCAACATCATAAGTACGATAAAAGCACTTTGTTATTAGTAAATATACCCTTCTTATCATGTTTTTGGTGGATCATGATAAGCAAGATACTTTTATCATTTACATAAAATTGAATCAAAGATTTCACTTGACTTCTCAACTTGTATACACTTGCTTTCCTTAGCTCTCTGACCTCATTCTCCTAACATTTAGTATCTTAGCTCAAAGATCATCTTGTGACAACATGACATGCAACTATTTTCCTCTTGATCAATCAAAACTGATATATGTCTGCCTTTTTCAATTATGTGCCATCCTTTTACAAAAACAAGCTCATGTCTCAAATTAGCTATCACAAATTCTAATTACAGTTCTCAATTCCACAAAACTATTAAAATGAAGAGGTTTATTAAACAAATCAGCCAGTTAATTCAATGTTTACATGATCAATTATAACCAGTTTTTGCTCAACAAGTCCACAAATAAAATGGTGAGAGTGTCAATATGCTTAGTTCGGAAATGTTGCACATGATTTTTATCAATGCTAATGACACCTTGATTATCACAATAAACAAGAAAGGGTTCAGAACAATACCGTAATCAACAAACAACTGTTTTTTCATCCATAGAAGTTGGGTACAACAACTACCCGAGCTATGTATTCATCTTCTGTAGTTGATAAGGAGACACAATGCTATTTTTTGCTAAGTCATGCTATTAGATTATTTCCCATGAAAAACATCCGCCACTTGTGCGTTTTCTGTCATCCAAAGACCCAGCCCAATCTGCTCACACTATCTTGTAAGACTGGTCGTTATATCTTTTATATTGAAGATCCCAAGGATTTTCTTTCACTGACATACTTCAGAATGCATTTAGCAGCCTAAAAATGATTTTCTTTAGATTCTGTCTGAAATCTTGCACATACTCCTACTAAGAAACATAGATCAAGTCGTCTAACTGTCATATGTGATTTGATTCACGAAAATTCCATCATTAGTCTGTTTCACTTGTAATCCTTGAAAATAAGTTAGTTCACCATTCATACTCATCTAAAATTCTCTGGACATTACTTCCACAAACTCATCAACCATTTTCTGATTGGTTGAACCAAACACTTTGTCCTCAACATAGATTTGTACAACTATGAATCCTTCATCATTACTAGTCTCTTGATTTGCCAAAGTATGCCGATTTTATACTATGAGTATCCAAGGAACATACTTTCATCACTCTGAGAATCAAACTTTCCAAGATGACCCTAATCATTCAGAATGTAGCAAACACATCCAAACACGTGAAAATAATAAATTTTTGGAGTTTTACCCTTCCATAACTCATAAGACATCTTTGTTGTTCCTTTTCGCATGTACACATGATTGATGATGTAGCATACAACGTTAACACCCTCTGTTTAGAAGTGTTTAGGTGCATTACTTCTATACAACATTGAACTAGACATTTCTTGCAAGGTTCTGTTTTAAGTTCAACAACACCATTCTGTTGTGGAGTTCGTGCTGCAGAAAACTAATGATCAATACCTTGTTTTGAAAAAAAAATTTTAAACAAATCATTTTAAAACTCACCACCATGATTAATCCTGATAAACTTTATACCATGTCGTTCATTCTTAAGTTGAAGTGCCATAATCTTGTACCTATTAAAAGATTCACATTTTTCTCAAAGCAAACAAACATATGTATACATGCTTAAATCGTCTACCATAGCAGAATGTAACGCTTTCCTGCAATGCTTTCAACTTGAATTAGGCCCATAAGATCCATATGAACAAGCTCTAATAGCCTCTTGGATTTAACATCTTGAACATATTTATATTGAGTCTTCACTTGTTTGCACATGCTACACGGTCCACATACAAACTGTTGATCTTTTTCTAGCTTAGGCAGCCCTCTCACAATCTATTTGTTGGATATATCAACCATTGTTACAAATTAATGTGACCTAAACATTGATGCTAAATCTGGGATTCAATTTCTAATTTAGCAACCATACATTGTGAACCATGAACCCACATGTAGCAATCATTTTTTTTACAAACACCCTTTAAATGAACAATACATTTCTCATCAACTGCTCGACATTCAGTTCTTGTAAAGGTAACATTCAATCTTGTGTCACACAGCTGGTTGATGCTAATCAGATTTGCTTTCAGTCCATCAACAAAGAAAACATTATTCAGTTTTAGCGCTATTGAACAGCTGGTAGTGTCTTTACCACAAATTTTTCCTCTAGCCCTATCACCAAACGTCACTTTTTCAGTTGTGACTGCCTCAAGTTCTTGTATAGAAGATTGATCTCTTGTCATATGTCTTGAGAAACCACTATCAAAGTACCACTTGCTCATCGAGTTTTCATGATCACCTTTCTCATATATGAATGCCACTCTACATAACAAATCTATTCTTTTCACCCAAATCTGGTTTCCATTTTTACCATTAAAGGTGAACTTTTGTTGCCTCTAAATTTTTTAAACCCTAGGCTGAAGCTTGTAGAATTGATATCACATATGCCATTCTTTTCCACAATACCAACATTCAACTTGATGACCCCCAATTCAATCCATTAAGTTGAGTCTTCTCAGTTTTTCACCCTATACCAGCTCGATGTTGATGATGTTGATGTTGTTTTTCTCCTTTTTGATGTAAAGGCTTGAATTGTTCTTTAGTCTCCGATGAACTAGTAGCCTTCACGAACTTCAACTCTGCAGATTATTCCCCTTATAACCAAAATTAGAACTTGATTTTCTGTCATTCCTACAGTCAACATATAGTCTAAATCCTTTGTTTATGTGGTCAACATCTTGATCTGTTTTATTTGTTCAAACAATCTGGTTTCTAGATTAATACTCTTGGTGTTGACATCCACAAGTTCTTTCTCATCATGTTGTAGCTTATCCACAACAATATGTCTTTATGTATTTAGACGCTTGTTTTCTCTCGAGTTTCAACTGGAGAAGTTACCGCTATGGCCAACAGATCTTCTGGAGTCATATCCAGATCGTTGTCAGACTCTTGTTGTTTTGCTCCAACACTATCAACAATATGATCATCATTTTCCTTTTCATCTTCACTACTCTCTTCCACAATGCCTAGCTTAACCACAAAGTTATTCAAGATATTGTTTTCATGTTCATCATCATTATCACTTTCACTCCATGTCGGCGTAGAAGATATTTTGGATCTTGTGTAGCAGTCATTCTTAGTGTGAACATGCATTCATAGCATTGAAAAGCCATCTTCGTCTTGGCTGAGGGACATTTCGCTTTAAAGTGGTCGTAACCCTTACACATAAGACATTATTTGTCAGCCTTATGGTTGTCTCTGTCAGATGTTTGCTTATCAGACAATTGAAACTTCTTTCGTTGTCCTCTTTCAGCCTTTCGAAAAATCTTCTTGACAATCAAACCCATTTTTTCCTTTAAATACTCAGTTGAGTCCTTCTCTCGTTATGACTTTACAGATACATGAACTACACTCTTCCCTTGTTCAATCCTAGTTTTTGATTCAAATGCAACTCATAAGCGTGCATCATACCAACACCTTGATCAAACTTCATTGTGTCTGAGTTTTGAGTTACATCCAAAGCTGATCGATGAACATGGAACTTGGCTTGAAGACATCTTAAGAATTTTTTGACCAGTTTCTTGTCCTTATAATTTTTCCTAGAATCAAAGCCTCATGAGCAAAGGATGACAACTTGCTGCTAAACTCTTGAAAACTTTCATCTTCTCCCATAGTCAAAGTCTCAAATTTTGAAGCCAAGATATCAAGTCGAGTTCTTTTTACATTACTAGTACCCTCAAAACCTACTTGAAGAATATCCCATGTGTCTTTTGCATTTTTGTATCCTTGAACTCTCTTGAACTGACTAACGTGTAGAAAATTAAAGATCGATGACATGGCTTTAGAATTCCATTTAGCTTCTGCCTTTTCTTCAGCAGTCCATTGTTTTCTTGGTTTAGGAACAAACTCCCCACTTCCATTTTCTACCGTTGGGTGTTCCCATCCTTCTTCAACATCCACCCAAGCATCAACATCAATTCCTTAAATGTGTTGTTTCATTTGTACCTTCCAATGTCCATAGTTATCCGGTTCCAACTTCATCGGTTTTGCAACTACAACCAGTTTTGTTGTGAATTTTCCATCTCGTCCTCAGGATCAAACACCTGTAAACATAAACGTTATGCAACGAACTTCTCTGATACCAATTGAAAAAGACAATTCACAAACACTAAAACAGATTTCTGAAATACGATTTATCAAACAATAATCTTTTCTTACAAAAAAACTATTCTTGTTGGAAATTACTTTATTCGAGAAATCAAACTAAATCTATTTCAACTCTCTAACTGATAAACAAAAGCTCAAGGTTCAATTAACTAATCTCTCTAAAATTTACGGCCTAAGTTCTTAAAAAACTAGATAATTGACTTTTACTTATATAGGCACAAGAGACTAACACCCTTTACCTAAAATGTGTCTCACTATGTCCTTATCAAAAATAATAATTTTCTTTTCCTTTTTCATAGATCTTCTAAAGATTTTTCCTTATCTCTAATTTGGGTCTCTAACAACTTCGAGCTTTCTTATCAAAGCTTCAACTAATGAGCACTTGCTCCTTATTATTAGTAATCTCGTGACTTCATTAACTCATGCACGTGACATGCGTTAATGTCGTCTCTCACAAGACTTCATCAATATAACGCATCTTCAACTTCCATAGTATTCCTGAATTGTGCTGCCACTTTGCTTGCAACAAGCTAAATCAGACTTAATTTCTTGCATCCTTGAACCACTTAACACAGCAAATCTTTCTGCAGGTGATCCCACAAATCATTTGCCACATCTCGATGAGAAATCATAGACCTCAGAAGTTTTTATTCCACATGCCCATTTTTCATAATTCGGTCATTACAAAAGCGGATAAGAGATCATGGGTCCAGATTTGGATTCGGATTTGGATTTTGGTTCGGATTCGTTGCAATCGTAGCAAAAGGGTTTGATTTCGTTTTCTAGATTCGGTTTTGAATTTGAGTGTTAGGCTCTGATACCATAAAGAATATCAAAGTGGCTGGAGTGTATCGGAGTATTATCATTGATCGAAGAGATACATAATACTCTATACTCAACCCTAGCTAATATCATGGTACGAATCTACTAAAATAAATACTTAATCGATTAAGGAATATAAAATAGTAAACCAAATTGATATTAACTCCAATAGCTAACAACCTCAGAAGAACAGTATTTACTGAAAGCAGGTTGAACCGCCATTAACAGCTCATCTGAAGCTTTGTAAGTCTAAATTAATAAACAGAGGAGTCTGTAACCGCCATTTAGTAATGGGATCTCTGAGCTTGCTCTGAAGAAGACGAAGAACCCATTGAATTTAAGCGTGGACCTCAAATTTGCATTTTTCATTTTGCATTTTAGAGTAATAACTTTGATCATCAAGTTGTTGAACATATTGATGAGAAAAGTTTTACAATAGAAAATTAGGAAGCGATAACGGAATAGGTTGATATGACGTCTCGAAAGATGTTAAAGGTCAGTTTTGATTCTTAGTTTTGTGTTAATACGAAAATCATATTGTGTTTCGGAGAACAATTTGAGATTCGATATTGTTACTGAACGGCATCAACACTCTAGAGGTGGATACCCAGAAAATTTGCAATATTTATCATATGCTCTCTTTTATCTACATATCTAATTTTATGATCCGCTTCAATTAGAATTTTTTTGGATATCCGGAAACCCATATATCCATTTTTTTCAAAGATCCGTAAATAATCTTATTGATCCGTTAATGGAGATATAATACAAAAGTCACAATAATGATAAAAATACATTTAAAACAAATACGAATTTTCAATATAAATTTTTGAAAAGGCTATATAGCTACTGTTAAGGATTCATTTTTTTATCAAACTAATTCCAAAAAAACTAAATTCATAATATATCATATGGAGAAAATGATTAAACAATTACCTTTAATTACATCATACATTTTTTTCATCTCCAACCATATAAATATGCACGACAATATTTATATTATAATTTATGTACATATTAAGATTTAAGTACATATTAATTGAAATACGAATATGGGCGAATATCCGGTCTTTTGAAAAAAGATATTTGATATATTTGTTTTGTTTTTAACGGATATTAAATTTTGCTATTTCCTTTGCTCTAAAATTTTACGGATATCTGCAGGTTAGGGCGTATCATTTTGGTATCCTAACTTGCGGATCAACGACCCGCAAGGTATTCACTAACCAAGTTCAAGAGAATGATAGGTTAGATATGGTTCCCTAAATCCTTTTAAAATGCGTAGATTTAAAAGACGGACCAACTTATATACATAAACTTATTATCTGTTCCCCGCATCGCCTGAATTCCACTTCCGCTAGCTACCTTAACCGATTTCTTTCTTGAACTCACTTAAGAACCTGCATTCACAAGGAAGGCATAAGCATAAATGTATAATGAGCGGATCACTCTGACCACAAGCCTAACCAGAAAGCAATCAAACATCGAAAATCAATCAAGTCTATAAGTGTATACTAACAATCACGAATTCCGAACCACTAATCACTCAGACTACCGTCGGTCTCTCTCTTGACTTACGCAAGCATTGGCTAATCCTCTGGTTCCCAAGAATGTTGCTAGTCTAGATCCCTAAGCTAGTCTGAGTCGATCATGGAACGAACAACCACATAACAGGCATGAAAGCATTTAATCGCAATGAAACTACCATTTCCAACTTAGACTTAATGAAATCTACATTCAATTGGACTTTAATTAGACGAAACAGTCACCACTCACCTTAGCCTTAGGTTCTGACACCTCTTGAAGCAAGGAGAAGGTTGATCACGCAGTTGCCCAGCTCCAACGCTCACGATCCAACCATCACTCACTCAGATAACTCCAAAAATGCACAAAACTTTAACTATAAATGCTCGCACTTAACATTCGCCCGACATTCCTCTTTCGCTCTGGATTTTACTCAAGATTTCTCAAAGAGAAGAATGAAGGCGATCAATGCACTTATTCATAGGAATTTCCAAACGTGCATCGACAATAGCTGGATCGCTCTCTGGTTGACATATCACCCGGCGAGACCACATGTTGGCGCCTCACTGCAATAGGGCATGCACTGAGTGCGCTTTGCCGCGTCCTCAAGCATGCAGTGACTGTGCTTTGATGTGCCGCACTACGTCCATTGATTAACCCTTAGTGTGCTTTCGCATAATCCCACTCAAATCTTAGTGTGCTTAAAGTCAACTTGTGCAAAGTCAACCTGATAACTTGATACATGCGAAGGAAACGTACCCTGGCCGCGCTACTCAACCGGGTCGTCGGGACATTCGGATTCCCTCGATCATTTGGGTCGATCATCTCAGCACTTACCCGGATTGTGCTCGGACCAGATTGTCCGGATGGTTAGCCTAACTTAAACTAACCGATGCTCGAGCAACATAGCCAACTCCCCGACCAAAACTCAAGTTGCCCCGAGTTGTCCGGAATCACCCAGACAACCATTCGGGTTGGGTCCGGAGCGCTACAATTCTCTCCAACATAGGAAAGATTCATCCTCGAATCTAGGACTTAGTCGTGCCAACCTTTTGTTTTCCGAACCACTTAGGAAATTTCTCCCTCATTCAGTTTTCCGGTTCCCTAGTAACTTCCTTGACTCCTTTGCAGTCTCATTCCACTTCGATCATTCTGGTATTTTTTCTTCAATCTGCCTTGACTTTTGTGCTTAGGATCCTAAATGGCCTCCCTTAGATAGTCAAATTTTCCCTAAGGTCCCAAGGAGGTTCGATGATCACTTTTGTTTCCTCGATCTAGACACTTCCTTAGCATAGACACATGGAATATGTCATGGAATGCATCCAGTTCAATTGGCAATTTTCAACTTAAAGGCAACTAGCAAAATCCATTCCAGGATTCAAAATGGTCCCATGTACCTTGGACATAACTTAGCTGATCGAGCTGTCCGTTTCTTTCCTTTATAGGTAACCATCTTAAGGTAGATCAAATCCCCAACCACAAACACCAACTCTTTTCTTCTCTTGTTTACGTAACTCTTCTGCCTATCTTAAGCTTCTTTCATTTTCAGCTTCAATAACATGACCTTCTTTGTTGTATCCTCAATGATAAATCCCGATCATACAGACTTCGCTCTCCCACTTGAGTCCAGCATAATGGGGTTTTGGAAGGCCTCCCATACAATGCCTCATAAGGTAACATTCCAATGTTGGAATAACAACTGTTGTTATAAGTGAACTCGACTAAAGGTAAGTGCTCCTCCCACTTACCTCTCCCATTCCAACACACTTGTTCTCAACAAGTCTTGCGGGTGCTACGACATCTGCACCAGTGGGACTGGAAGTTGTGTTAGGGAATGCTTCCCCAAGTGCTGGCACGTTTACCAGCTGCATCTCCCAATGGAATCACACAAAATCTGGTGAATGTGATACCGATGGTAAATATGGCTGAAGGCACTCAAGCAGAGTGTACGCCATCATATCTCGAGGTGATGGATCATATGCAACGATTAGGAACAAGATTCTTCTCGGGGTGGTGTAAAGCCGATGTAATTCGATGAGTGGAGGAGTCGGCTAGAGAGGAACTTTGTCTCCATACGTTGTCCTCTGGAGTACATGAAGGACATTGCTGTCCATTATTTAGAAGAATACTCTCATACCTGGTGGAAGGGATATTCTAGTGGAATGGCAATTTGGGATTGTATTTGGACAATGTTTTGTCGTGAGTTTCAATCCAAGTACTTCCCACCAGAAGTGATTGATAAGATGGAATTAGCTTTCTTGGAGCTACGTCAAGGCTGTAAGTCTGTCAGAGAGTACGAAGCTGAGTTCAATGGCCTTAGGAAGTATGCATGACATAAGTTTGAAGCAGAAGACACACAAGTTTGAGGTTTCATGTGTGGACTGCGGATTGAACTTCACAATGGATGGTTAGTTCGGAATTATGCTTATGTGGCTGAACTGGTGAAAAAGGCTGTCTTGTTGGAAGTGACTTGAAGGAGGAAGCCAAGATGTATGCATGGCAGAGTTTGGTTCTGGCTGGAGCTCAAGCTCAGTTGGGAAGAGGTTAGGTGATTAAGGGCAAGAAGTTGAACAAGAACTCCACGAGTAAGTCTGGATGAAACACTTGTGCAACTTGTGGGAACAAGCACTCCGAGAACATGCAAGACTGCTCTTGGAGCTTACTTTAGATGTGGGAGTTTTCGTGCATAAGATTGCTAGTTGCCCCGAAAGGAGACTCGAGGGAAAAAGGAACTGGTTCCGCTGGGAAAAGAGTATGCTACAATTGTGGCGAAGAAGGGTATTTCAAGGTGAATTGATTAAACCTGAGGCAATCCACAGGGAAACGGGCAAATGAAGGAGCGCCTCCACCATCCAAGCGGCAAGGTGTGACTCCTAGAGTTTACTCAATGGCCGCAGGGCCATCAGAGCCAATCACTTCCTAGTGTATCTCTCATAAGTCTTATCACTTACCTTAACATTTTCTTTGTGATGGTCGTTTTGTGTGCATTAGAGCCTTAGAAAAATAGAATTGGGTAAGGTCCTTAAACGTGGATGGAGTGGTGACCCATGTACTGTTTGATTTTGAAGCGTCACATTGTTTTGTGCATCCCGCGAATGATTGGAATCGGAGGATTTCCAAAGGAGCCGGGGAATCGCATTGGTCTTGTTCGAGCTGCTGGTGGGCATGTGATTGACGCCCTTGGGAGTGTCAGGAACATTTCGTTGTTCGTGAACGATATAGACATGCGAGCTGCCCTTGTGATTTGTTCCATAGAGAAGTATAATGTAATCCTTGGAATGTATTGGCTTTGTAAGCATAAGGCTCATCTGGATTGCCATCGAGATCGAGTAAGATTCGAGAAGGAAGAAAAAATTCTAGTGTATCGAGGGATCCAAGCTCACTCGGGGAGTTTAGTGATCCTCAACTATTTAAGCGGAACGACTAGTTGAGCAAGGGTTTGATGCTAGCCGTAATTAGGATTCCAGAAATTGGAATGGACCACAAACTCTAGGATATTCCGGTGGTGAATGAGTTCGAGGAAGTGTTCGCCCCCTTGGTAGATTTACCTCCAACTCGGTCTGATCCGTTCACTACAAAGCTCGGGCCTGGAACATGTCTTATTTCAAAGACACCTTACCGAATGGCGCCCGCAGAGATTGTTGATGTGTCTGCATTTTACCACATTTTAGGGGCATTATTTAGCATGTTTTGCATTCATACTTGCATTATTATCATTATTTTAGGTTCTTTTAGGCAGAATTTGCATACTTAATGTCGGGCATTTCATACATTGCATAAAGGGTATTCTTAGGCAGTTTTTGGAGCTTATCATGAAATATTTCAGACTACAAGAAGACCAATGGGAAATCGGCTGGCCTAAAGTTAAAGTTCAGGATGTGATCTAGAAGATTTGACAATTATCCATGACACTCGAGTTTGACACTCGACCATCACTTGGTCGAGTGGTTCTTCACACCAGAATGTTGACTTTTTCGCTAGAGTTGACTTATTTGGGCTTCTTTGTGAAAATGACCCATTAATACCCCTTTGTGTAAAGAGGCAAGACCAATAATATTTTAGCCTTCTTTCCATTTTTTCTTTTCAAGGAATTTTCCATTTCTCTTTCTAGGGAATTTTCCTTTTTTCTCTTTAAGCAATTTTCCTTTTTAACTTTTTAAGTAATTTTCCCTTTTTTTAAGACTTAAGATCTTTGTTGATCTATAAATTGTACTAGAATTTCCACTTTTAAGATATCATATTTTCCAGCAATTTTCGATTCTCTTAAGCAATATCAAATTCTCTTTTACTCAAATCTCTAAGTTTATGCAATTGATTTTCGATTCTAAGTTTAAATTCTTCTTCATGAATTCTAAGTAAGTCAAATTAGGGTTCTTGAGGAGAGGGTGAGATTAGGGGAAACCTTAGGGATTTCCAGATTTGTTTATGTTTGATTAAAGTTTTAGATCTCTTTAATTTAAGTGCCCTTAATGCTTATTTCTTTCTGATTAATTTAAGTGCCCTTGACTCTCGCCAACGATTAGAAGTTCAAGAGGCGTTAAGTATTACTTAATTGTCCTATTCCTTTTGCTTAATTTTATTAAAAGCAAAGACGTTTCCAGATGCCAAGACTCTTATCGTGTTAAAAAAAAGTCAATTGTAAAAGCTGTGATTTTTTAGGAAATTGGAATAATTGTTTGTTGTGATCTAATAATTGAATGGAATAAGAGGGATGTGCAAGGAACCGCCATTAAGAGCTTATCTGAAGCTTTGTAAGACTCTAATATAAATAAACAGAGGACTCTGTAACCGCCATTTATTGAAGATTTTGTATCCATTTCCTGAAAAGTAGTATAGAGATTGGTATAATTAAGTGGAACACTACAGAAACCAAAACATATCAGCAAAGCAGGGGTTAAGCTTGTATAAGGCCAAAGATGTTTAGAATGTGTCACTTACCATACAATAAACTGGAGGGATAAGAGCACTTTCTTTGGGTTCCACTGTAGGCATTATTACGAGAAGCGCGGTGCCGATTCCTGAGATCTGAAAGTCCAACTGCCAAGTATAGTTTAGAGCATTGTTAGTTCTTGACCAAGCTAAAACGTAATATGCATTTGAAAACCTCAAGAGTGACAGTAAATGGAAAAACGTACTTGAACATGATGTATTTATAAAATATATATGGAAAGGATGTGTTTGTAAATACATGTATAACATTAGGTTTACATGTAGCTCGTATATATACTCTGGTATCAGAGCGTTCACGATATCTATTCTAAAGCCTAAAAGTTTTCAAAGCTCGTGACTGTTTTCATTAGCCAATATCAATTCTCCAGCGTCCTTTGGTGAAATTGTAATAGTTTCTGCGAGGCCTACTCTCACGAATGTCAGTATGACAAACATAACCAAACTCAACTCCTCCAATTTTCTAATGTGGTCTCGCCAAGTAGGAGCCCTTCTTGATGGGTATGAGTTAGGTGGATTTCTCAATGGTTCTGTTACAGCACCACTTCCGACAATCACAACTACAGAAGGTGTCATTGCCAATCCTGAATAAAATCTCTGGAAGCGCCAGGACAGATTGATCTACTCAGCCCTTCTTTGAGCAATCGTCAACTCGATCCAACCGATTGTCGCTACCACAACAACGTCTACCGAAATATGGTCTACTCTCTCCTCCACGTATGCCAAACAAAGTCGTGGACACCTGAAACAAATCAGACAACAACTCAAATCGTGGGGCAAAGGGAATAAAATCATTGAGAATATTTTCAGGGCTTTACAACTCGCTTCTATCAGTTAGCTTTGCTGGGAAAGCCACTTGATCATGAGGATAAAAATAGAATATATCCTCGAAGACCTTACAGATGAATACAAGGTGGTTTTAGATCAGCTAGAAGGCCGTGACACAACACCTCGAATGACTGACTGAAGTTCATGAGAAAATCATTAATCATGAACTCAACTTCAGAGTCTCACTGTTGCTTCTCCTCCTACTATCTCTGTCAATGCTGCTCAGTACAGAGGCTACAACACCTCTAATAACAACCGCAACAGTGAGTCTCGTTCCATGAATCGTGGCAATACTTAGTGGCAATAACCGCAACAACAACAGAACTCTTGGCAACCACAGCAAAACACAAATCAGAACCACCAAACCACACGTGGATATCAAGGCAAATGCCAACTTTGCTGTGTGTTTGGACACAGTGCATGTCGATGTACTCAACTCCAATCTGCAGCTGCTCAGTTTTCTAATGCACCTGTCTCTCCTTCGTGGCAGCCACGTGCTAACTTAGCAGCAACTCAACCCTACACTCCAAAAAATTGGGTGGTGGACAATGGTGCAACTCATCACTTAACCTCAGATCTACACAACTTGTCACTTCACCAGCCCTATCTTGGCGGAGAAGACGTCATTGTAGCTGATGGTACCACTGTTCCTTTATCTCACACGGGTTCTACATCTCTCTCCACATCTACTCGCTCTAGTTTTACATGATGTGCTATATGTTCCCATATGTGCATAGAGACTTACTCTCAGTTTACAAGCTATGCAACTCTAATTATGTGTCTATTGAATTCTTTCCGGCTTCGTTTCAGGTGAAAGATCTCAACACGAGGGTCATGTTGTTCCATGGCAAAGCTAATAATGTGTTACATGACTGGCCAACGTCTTTAGCCTACATCACCACCTACTACACCACGCCTACTCCGAAAACCACACTGCAGTCCTGGCACTCAAGACTTGGTCATCCATCAAAACCATTACTTACCTCCATTGTTTCCCATTTTCCATTGCATGTTTCTATTTCTCCAAAACGATTCTCATGTTTAGATTGTTTTCTCAATAAAAGTCATAAACTCCCCTTTGATCAAACCACAATTACCTTTACTGCTCCTCTTCAAATAATTTACAGTGATGTATGGACTTCACCTATTTTATCTTTTGATTCCTATAAATATTAGCTACTCCTCATCGATCACTATATCCGTTATACATGGCTATATCCAATGAATTACAAGTCGCATGTTAAAGACATATTCATTACCTTCAAAACTCTTGTTGAATTCCAAACAAAAATCTGCACCTTATTCTCTGATAATAGAGGCGAGTATCTTGCTCTACGGCCTATCTCGCAACTCACGACATCAGTCACTTGACCTCACTGCCTTACACCCTAGAACATAACAGAATCTCAGAGAGAAAGCATCGCCATGTTGTGGAAAGTGGACTCACTCTGATGATTCACACATATGTTCCAAATTAGTACTGGACATATGCGTTTGCAGCTGCTGTTTACTTGATCAACCGCCTCCCAACACCAGTGTTTTACTATACATCACCATATGTTAACCTCTTCAACACAGAACCACGAACTCCGTTTTCTTGTCCAAATTATAATCACGTCGCACCATCTCAACAAGTTCACCATGTGTACAACTATCTTTCAAGAAGAACATCATCCCTCCTTTTCGAGGGTCCACCACAAAATCCTTAGACAAGTCTTTCAATACTTACTCTCCATAAACAATAGGTTGTCGAATCATTTCCTGAAAATTGAACAAATATAAAGTGGTATTAGCGAACATTCGAAAATAAAGTCTATAAAAGAAGTTTACTTTTAAATGAGGTTATTATCCACTATATTTCAAAAACTTATTCAACTAGAATTATAACAAATAAATGTGTTAAACTTATACGTCAAAACCAACAATAACTAACATACATAATAAAAATATAAAACAAAAAATTCTAAGCATGTTTAAATTGATTTATAAGAAATATAATTTTTTGCACACTTCAAATGAAGTACAATTGTAGACTTCATTTGCAATATGCATTTTAAACGGGTTACTTTTGCAATTGACCAGACCACTTTGCAACATCATTTGCAATCTTCATACATTTTACCAAAATGTAGATTAAAATTGAAATCAACAACAACAAAAAGCAAACTTTGTGTGAAATGTACATTAGAAAAATAGGTTAGTTCAACAGTTGACAAAATTTGACTTATTTAATGAAGTCTACAGGTCACTTACATACTTCAAATGCAGATTGCAAATCAAGTCTACAACATGCAGACTTCATTTAAAATCTACAATGTAGACTTGATTTGCAGTCTGCAAATTTATGTTTATTTTTATTTTACAAAGTTGAAAGTGAAGAAGACTTGAGATGAAGTCTACTATTTAATTTAAAGGTATAGACTTCAACTCCAGTCTGCATATAAAGTCTGAAAGTGACCTGTAGACTTCATTAAAAAGTCAAATTTAGTCAATTTAGAAATAACCTCTCTTTTTTTTAATGTCGACTTCAATTGAAGTATGCAATTTGTGTGTAGAATTCATCAGAATTCTAGTTCAAATTCAAAATTTTGGTCAAATGCAAAACTAACTCATATGTATGTAGACTTCAAATGTAGTTTACAAAACCAAAATAATACTAATTGTATAGTTGTGCATACAACTTAAATTGTATATTATTTTTATTGGGGAAAATCAAAATATAATGATAGATAAAACTAAATTACATATTTGTTACACAAATAAGTAATTTAATAACTATTACATCTATTTCTTCATTTCTTGCTATCTGTATAAGACCAGCATTATACGTGGGCTCTAAATGGGTTTCTTGTGAGAAACCCATAATAAAAAATGAAAAAAATGAAAAAGGCCTAGATCCTTTTCTTATTTAAGAAACGATTTGGGTATTAAGAAACCCATACGTGGCAGGCTGTAATTGGTCTTGGCCGAAATAGGGTTGGGGGAAAAAATGAACGAAAGCGCATAAATTTTTTTTTGCTTCTCTCTCTTTTCCGTCTCTCTCTCGCATCTCTCTCTGTTGCGACAAAGTGTGCGATAGTGGCGATTCAAAGACAGCTGAGAGGATTATCAACGGCCCATGGTAGTCGCGACGTCGCCTTACTTTCTCCATCGTCTGCGGCTATCTCCGGAGCGGTTTGTTGTGAAATCGGGAGAGAAGTTCAAACGAATCGGGTAATGAGATGCATGTTCCTCCTTTTGTCTACTCTTCAATTTGTTTTGCTTGGACAGTGAAAAGCTTTTCATGGGGTTTTGCTGTGGTAGTTTTAGGGTTTGATTGGGGTTTTGCTGTGCTAGTTTTAGGGGTTGATTGAGGTTTTGCTGTGCTAGCTTTAGGGTTTCCACTTGATGGGCATAGAAGAGAATACATATTTTGCATTTAGGGATTTTAGAAGAGGCTTCGTGGCATGCTAAGTACAAAGATTCTGCAGTAGTGTAATTGATACATTCCTTCGTTTATGGACTTGTAGGTACAGTGTAGTTGTCAAGAGAAGGAAGCAAGAGTACCTGGTAGATCTTGAATCTCAGGTATGATCTTTGATGCTTCTGCCATGTTTTTTGAAAGTAATGTATTGATGGTAATGTTGTGTGTTTCGTGAAGGTTTATTCTTTGAAAGGAGAGAATTCAACACTGTGCAAGCAGCTCATAGATGCAACAGTAAGAGCATCAAGGTATTGTCAGATCACTTGCTCTTTCAATTTGCAAAAGAAAGAGTCGTAGTGTAGCAGCTTAAGTCATCTCGTTAAGTTGATTTTTGTGACTGATAAATAACTTATAGATAGAGTCATGTTTCAATCCTTAGTATTACAATTGTCTGATAATTAGTCTTGGAAGTTTTTTATGGTTACTCATGATGAAAAATTTGGTATTTTTGATCATTAACTATGAGAATTTGGTTTATAAGACTGAAGTTGTTTATGCTTTGTATAGTTTTCTTCTCTAGAGCTTTTACCGCTGAACTCTCTGCAAGGAAATAATCTTCATTTTCCTTGGCGAAAGGTTTTTTTGACTTCATTTCTACCTTATGTTCAGTTTTTTTGGTTGGTTGCTTCCTTGTTATCTCATTTATGTACATATTTAGAACTTATTATTTAGACTTAAAGGCTGATGTATTTTCATGATTTATGTGATTGGACAGTGATTTAGGATTTATATGTTTCAACTTTGAGATTGATTTTGGACATCTTTGAGAACATAGGGTTTGATTTTTGTTGACAAATTTGTTCTTTCTGATCCTTCCTATAATCTAAGAATTTGGTTTCTGTGATTGAAGTCGTTTTTGCTTTGAATAGATATAGAAAGAGCTGAAATTTATAAGGCATCTATATATATAAAAAATTAAAAGGTATTTCATAATTATTGAGATTGAAGCTTTTTATGAGGCATCTATATATGATTAAGCTTTTTATTAATGGAATAAAATTTGAGATCAATTTCTGTGATTGATATCTAAGAAGCTCTAATGTTAGCAGCTTAAGGTGAAACTTGTAGAAGATTTGGTAGCAGCTTAAGTCAACTTTTACAAGCTCCAGCAAGCGATTGCAGATACTCAGGTTTCACTTTTCTCTCTCTCGCTTTCTATTCAATGTCATTTACTTTCTGGTTTCGTAGACTCTATTATTTGATGTCGTTTGCTTAACTGAATATGAATTAAGATGAATAAAAGCTTTCAATAATGTTACTGAATATGAATTAAGTTGAAGAAAAGCTTTCAATAATGTTAATGAATATGAATTAAGTTGAATTAAGTTGAATACATAACTCTCGTGTCAGATTGTAATAATGTTAGTCGTCTGACAATTAAATTAAGGTGAATTAAGTTGAATAAAAGCTTGTGTGTCTTTGTTTGATGTGTGTGTTGAATGCTTGATTTGAGTTGTAGAGTAATGTATCTCATTTAATGGTAACCAGAATTGGTAGATTTAATTAACTTCTGAGGTTATAAAATTAACCTCAGAACCTAATCTCTTAACACAACTCTGAAAACACAAAAATACTCTAAATGAATCCATATGATAACTCGGTCACTGGCTTCATGGAGCTTTTAAGCAGTCAACAAAACCAGACTGCTAGCAACAGGTCAGTGACGGATAACCCTATCCTTGGTGTATCTGAAGTCCCTCTCTTCAGTTCCCAAGGTGAAAACCACACAGCCAGCAAGAGGAATCCATGGACAGTCACAGAAGATTTGATCCTCATATCGGTTTGGTTAAACACAAGTAAAGATGTCGTCATAGGGAATGAGCAGAGAGGAGAAGCATTCTGGAAACGGATTGCAACATATTTTGCTGTAAGTCCAAATGTTTCTCCTCTGAAAAAGAGAGAGCCAGTGCAGTGCAAACAGAGGTGGTCCAAGATAAATGAGAGTACGTGTAAGTTTGCCGGATCTCATCAAGCTGCAACCACTCAGATGACAAGCGGTATGAATGAGGATGATCTCATTAAGTTAGCACACCAGATTTTTGAGAATGATTACAAGAAGAAGTTCAACATGGAGCACGCATGGAGAGCATTGAGACATGACCAGAAGTGGTGTTCTCTACACCCTAATAAAGAAACAGAGAAGAATAAAAGAAGAAAGACTGATTCAGGGAAAATTCACTCAGCAGAAGCTTCCCTAGAGGAAGGAGAGTCTCAGGCTTCAGAAGCACGACCACAAGGTGTAAAGGCTGCCAAGAGTAAAGGCAAAAGGACAGCCACAAGTTCAAGAACCGTTGAAGGTGGAGATCAAGTATTGGGAAGGATTCAGACTTTATGGGACGTTAGGCAAAAAGACTTTGCCTTGAAGCAACAAGAACATGCTCTGAATGAAAAATTGACTAACAAAAAACTGCTTGAATGTATCCTAACTAAAACGGATCCTTTGACTGAAATTGAAGAATAACTAAAACTAAAGCTAATTAAAGAGATTTTGCTTTGAATCTCTTAAGTTTGAATCTGTGTTGTAAGTTTCAGTTTGTGTTTGAATCTTTAGGTAGAATCTATTATGTAGGAGTCTGAGGATAAGTTTGAATGTTTGAATCTGTGTTGTAATTGTATTCTCTCTATGGTTTGTAATGATCTTTGCTTCTGTTTTGTAATGATCTTTGTTTGAATCTGTGTTTTCTGAATCTGTGTTGTAAATGTAATGATCTTTGTTTGAATCTGTGTTGTAAATGTTTGAATCTGTGTTTTCTGAATCTAATCTCTCTCTGGTTTTTCAGCAGTTTCTTGCCGGTTGGGTCATATTTGCAGAGTATGCAAGACCGAGAGAGCAACTTCTCGGTTTAAAGGTTTGTTTTTTGCTCAATTTCTGTAGATTGATTTCACTGCTTTTGATTGACCTTTTGTTTCTATGTGCAGAAGAGAGCACTCACAGACTCAACATGCATATGGGCTCAACAAGTAAACTCACGGACTCAAAATGTCAGGAACTCAAAATGTCACGGACGAACAATGTTGTATTATTGTCAAAATGTCACGGACTCAAATTGTTGTATAATTGTCAAAATGTTGTACGTAGTATTATTGTCATTTCTTATGTTTTACATTATAAATTATTATCTCTTCCTTTTTACATTATCTCTTCCAACCAAAAAAAGCATTCTCTCTTTTATATATATTCTCTCTTTTATAACCATTCTCTCTTCTTATAACCATTCTCTCTCATATTACCAAAAATTCATTTTCTCTTTTATAACAATTCTCTGTCATATTACAATATGGCATCGAGCTCCCGTGATGAGCTTGTCGAAGCCTTGAACGAAGAATTCAATAATATGTTCTACGAAGAATTGAATACTACATTGTACTCTTACAATGATTGCGAAGCACCTCATAGGGAGAGGAAAAAAAGAGTTCACATTGAAAGACATCGTGAAGAAGGACACATCAAGTTATGGAACGACTATTTTGCTGAAAATGCAATTTTCACACAACCTATGTTCCGGCGTCGCTTTAGAATGAATAAGTCATTATTCATTCGTATTGTCGATCGGCTATCTACTCAAATTCCTTTCTTTCACCAAAAAAGAGATGCTACCAGAATGTACGGTTTCTCTGGACTACAAAAGTGTACAGCAGCAATTCGTATCCTTGCATACGGTTGTGCGGCTGATGCAGTTGACGAATATCTCCGGATTGGTGAAACAACTTCTCAGAAGTGCATGGAACATTTTGTTAACATAATCATTTTATGCTTCGGAGATGAGTATCTAAGAAAGCTCACCGCCGCAGATCTTCAAAGGCTACTTATTATCGGAGAGCTTAGAGGATTTCATGGCATGATGGGAAGCATCGATTGTATGCATTGGGAGTGGAAGAATTGCCCCATTGCTTGGAAAGGGCAATATTCTCGTGGTTGTGGTAAACCAACGATCGTTTTAGAGGCAGTTGCTTCACAAGATCTTTGGATATGGCATGCATTTTTTGGTCCTCCGGAAACTTTAAATGATATCAATATTCTTGATCGCTCTCCGGTTTTTAATGAAATTTTACAAGGTCGAGCGCCAAGAGTGAGGTCTGTAGTCAACGGGAACGAATATCGTTTGGGTTACTATCTAACTGATGGAATTTATCCAAAATGGGCTACGTTTATCCTATCTATTTCACTTCCCCAAAGTGAGAAAGCATCTTTATTTGCCACCCATCAAGAAGCTTGCCGTAAAGATGTTGAGCGTGCTTTTGGAGTTTTACAAGCTCGATTTGCAATTGTTAAAAATCCGGCTCTTATTTGGGATAAGGAAAAAATTGGAAAAATTATGCGAGCATGTATTATACTCCACAATATGATAGTAGAAGACGAACGACATATGTACACCCAGTTCGATGTTAGCGAATTCATGGAGGCAGAATCATCATGATGTACAATGGTCGATTTCAGCTATTATACTAATATGCCTTCAAATCTCGTCGATATGATGGCCACCAAAACTCATATTCGTGATCGAACAATCCACGAACAATTGAAGAACGATTTGGTCAAGCACATATGGACCAAATTTTCAACCAATCATGATTAAATTTATTGTGTTTAATATTTTTTTTTGTTTAAGTATGTTTTATAATTTTTAATTTCCAATGTTACTTAATTTATCTACAAAATATTTTATTTTTTTTCCCTAAGAAACCCACCTTAAGAACCTACCATTAGTCACACTTCCCAATGCAAAACAAAAATACATCTCTTAACTCTACTTTTCCTAATTTAATCATTTTTTATTACTTACGTCTTTTATTAAGAGATCACCTATAATCATGCTCTAAGAAACAGATGATGAAGATACTGTTGAATACAGTATAATAACAATGAATGTCTATAACAGTAATTATATTATATAAATAACATTATTATATACAATATTTTTATGGAACCAAATGACAAAAATATCAATTTTTCTTATGTTATTATTAGTGTTTATTTGGGATCTGCAATTGGAAGTATAAAAATATTTTTTCCTTCTGTGAATAGTAAAATATTCTATGTGAACAAAAAGAATGGTTGTTCATTTATTGATCGAATATTTGTTTTAAATAAATAAATAAATAAATAATGCATAAAGATAATTTTTATTTAGATGTATAGATATGGCTAAATTCTCAAGAAAAGTATGTTACTTTTCAAATATTATGGAGAAACTACTAATCTTAAGATTTTAAAAAATCAAAATTTTCCTTTTCTGTATAGAATCTAATTCCTACAATCGAAAGAAAAAAAATTATGAACTAAATAAGTTCATTAACATAAGATTTATGTAATCTAAAAAAAATCAACTATCTAATATAATCGTTTATTTGATTGTACTCTAAGATCACTACCAAATAATAATAATTGTATAGTTTAATATACAAATCTTTTGTCATTATTGGACAATAACTGGTCAGTCCAGTACTTAAATTCCTACATCATGTAGACAGCAAGATTTTATCTCTAGTTGTGTAAATATGTTTGTCTTTAATGAATTTACCAGTTGTCATTAGGTAAAAGTCCACTTCCAATTGAATATACAATAAAAAATTTATTATTTGGATCATGTTTTTGGAGAAAAATCAAAGTATAATGATATACCAAATTAAAGTATATTTTTATGTATCATATCAAATAAATTGAAATAATATAAGTAGATTGGAATGATTTGGCAAAGAGGACTAAGAAATTTGATCAATCAATAATAACAGCATTTTAGTTTAACCAATAAAAATATAATGATAGAAATCAAACTAATATAAATATTTTCTGAAGAGAAAGAGATATTTAAGTTTATAAGAAATACACACTTTTATTTTTCTTTTTTTATATGATCATCCATGTCTTTGTGCCTCACTATTTGTTAAAAGAATCTGAAACACAAATAAAAACAGAAAATTATTGGTTGACATTCTGCAAATACTATAATAAACAACAATATTTAACCAAAAAACATATATAGAATGATCAGCTTATAAATTACAAAAACAATTAATCACTTTCCTAATAAAAGCAATTTCCTCCATTCAAAATATAATCAAAGTCAGAGAGTACAATTAGTAATTAACATAAAAGGAGAAAACACATATTTGTAAGCTTTTATTTTGTTCATTTGTATAATATCATAAATCTGAAATAGAAAACTTTATTTCTTTAATCCTTGCGAAAATATCTATTTTATTTTCCTTAATATATAAGAGTTCATTTATGTTTATAATGGTAGTTATAACAATTTAAGAAAGAATAATAAAGAAAGAAGAAAGAGAAAATTTATATTGATAGATATGGTGAAAGTTTCAAAAAGACGTTAACAGAAAGAGAATAAAATCGTTTTTGATGGTATCTTTATCAGTTTTGTTTGCAGAAAATTTACTAATTTTTTTAAAAAAATATGATTATAAACATTATTCAAGAAGGTGTAATCATTTAGAGAAAACAATACAAACCATTAAATTCTATTAATTAATTTTTTTACTTTTAAGTATAAATTTATGCATATATCTTCATAGCATAATTTAAGATCTAAAGTTAGGATACTAAACTAAAAAAGGGAAACCAGCTATGTATGAAATGAAAGAAATAAGCAAATGCTCCTCTGCTTTTCTATAGTTAATATTTTAGTTTTTTCACATTACATGTATTAAGAAATAATTTATATTATATTTTTTCTATAAGAAAATATGTTTTATCATAAATTTTAAAATAATATGATCAATCATAAATCAATGTACAGAATTCAAACAGTCAAAAATATTAAAAGCATAATAAATATTTTTTAGAAATCTTAAAATATCAACTAAAATGAAACAAACTTTTTTTCTAAAACATCAACTATAACTAAACGGAGAATGTAATTACTAAGTCTACGTTTAAAATTACACGTCGAGATTGTTTTATTAAAATTACAAAATTGTATTATCAATTTATACTACACTAGACTACATCATAAAACCTTGATTAAAGCTCATACATTCAATCATATATATCCCTGACGATATTATTTATCTTTTTCTTCTTTGTAGCCAATCATAACAATCCAAATGTATCCGCAATTAATGTCTATGTATTGGACTGTCATGTTAGGGTTCAAAGGAAACAAGATAGTATCATATCATGAATTCATAATATGAATATCATAAAGCATCTAAATTAAAGCCACTTAATATGAAACAATCTGTTTAATACTATCTCAGTAACATTCTACGTAAAAAATACACAATGAAATTATGGTATATCAATATATTTTAACAGATCTATGAAACAGTCTAGATCACAAGCTTTAAAATATAACCCTAACTTTTATGCACAAGTTTTTAATTGTTTCAATTTTTAGTAAATCTATTATTAGAACATTAAAAAAAACACTTAATATGTTTTAAAATTGTTTTAATATCTTCTTTTACGGAAACTTAATACATACAGATCTGTAAATTTTTTCTTACTTTCTGTCAAAACTGATAGAAGAAGCGGTCTCAAACAACAAAAATTTTACATTTAAAAATGTTATTCTATAAAAGCTCAAAACTTTAACCATCTTTTTGCGTTCTATTACCGATTACCCTTTTTAGTTAAGAAATAGAATTAAAAGATGATTTTAAGAAGAAATATTACAAGAGTTAACCACGTGAGATCAAGAGTGTTTTTCTCTCTCGGGCCCGAATTCTAAGAGAAATTTATAAGAGTGGTTTCTTTCTTAAGAGCAACTCCAATAGACTATGTTAATGGGGTTCTTAATTTTAAATTGTGATTATTTTAATGAAAAGGATTTAATTAAATAAGAACCGGTTCTTAGTAGAAAATATGTTTTATTATAAATCATCGACGTGTCATGTTCTTATTAGAGGATGACTTTTGTCGACTCTGTCTTTCCCCAGTGCTTCTTACCAGAGAGGAATGTTCACGATGTCTGCAAAGGTGCATTATTGAAATGCCACTTAACAAAATTGGATCAAGATATATGTTGCCTAGTTGTAATGCCAAAGGTACGAGCTTTACGTGTTCTACAATGAAAGCGCCACTAGAACTCCACTACCCCAATCGCCCTCTGATTTTTTCCTCTGTTTTTTCCTTCGTCCTTTTTTCTTCGTCCTCGATTTTTTTCCCTAATTTCTTTAACCATTAATATGAATGATGAATCTAATGTCAATCAATTTTTTTTTTAAGAATCTATTAGGATTCTACCATTGGTGGAAGAACACTAAAAATCATAGCAGAATTCTTAACTTTTACAAAATCATAATTTACATTAAAAATAGTTAAGAATCCTTTAGGGATTCTTATTATTAGAGGTGGTCTTAAAAGCCCATCTTTTGAATCTCCAGCAAGGCAATCTTATAAACTTTCTACTTCTTCTAAACATTACCAGAAACACCCTCTTACTAATACAAACTATCAACAATGAAGTTTCGTCTCTTGGGGTTCCTTATACTCCTAAGTCTTGTCCCCTCTCCGATCTGGGCCGAAGAAGGACCTGTTTGCCCTAAGACTGAAACTCTTAGCCGTGCAGGTTTCCCGAAGGTAGATTGCATGTAGTTCATTTTGTTAGGATGACTCTTTTATTAACCTTAGAAGTTACAATAAATGATTTATGTATATATACTATTCTGTTTTGTCTGTTTTACCATATAAGCTATTTCAAAGATTTTTTTTGTTTTGTTTTATAAATATTGCATTTGATAGTTATGTATATATATTGTGAAAATAGGTCGAGGTGCAGTAAACGAAAGCTTGCAGAGGTCCAAGCCTCTGGGATATCTACACCAAGAAATATCCAAGTCAGTCTCTTTTCTTCATTATTTTTCTATTTCTGGCTTCTTTTCTATTTTATTTTGTTAATTCTATTTTTGGCTATAGTGTGTGTTTCTTTAAGTGTTGTAAACATGCATGGTTAATTATGAGTTACTAGTAATTTGTTTCTGATTAAGAAGTATTGAAAAGAACTAATATTTAATCATTTAATTTTGTATTTGATAATGACAATAAGAATATTCTATGATGATTAAATATCAGAATTTCGATTTTGTTCTTCTATGTTATTTGATTATGTTTCTATTTCAATGATGGAAAATTTTTGATTTTAAAACTTAATGATCAGAATTCAAAGTAGATCAAATAATAAACAAGAAGTCTAACTATAGACTTTTGTTTATTACCGAGTATTTATTATGAATGTTTTTGTTTTGGTTTTTTCCCCTAGTGGCATCACTATAAATAACACATCAGCTAATATCATAATCATATTTCTTTTGAGATGCCACAAATCAGTTAATATCTATGATGATCATATTTTCTTAATATTGAAATCGCAGACAGAGTTAAGAATCACAGTGCCAACGTGGCCGTCGATTTCTATCATCGCTACAAGGTATTAGTTTGTCTCCTTCTTTTATGTTTGTCACATGCATAAGGTGAGATCAGTTCCATTGGGAGACTCTTAAGAATCTCTTAATCATTTAAAAAAAAAAAATAATCAAAAACATGATTAAAAGATAAAAGATGGTTCTTAAATTAGGATTTGTAGAAAAATTTAAGAGACCCTACGTGTCACAAAATGAGTAGAGGAGGTGTGTTGACCAAAAGAAAAAGGAGAAGGATCGCGACCCTTCTCTCATTCCATTTTCTTTCTTCTCTTCTTCCTCTTCTCCCTTCTCTGCGGCGATTTCGGCGATTTTTGTCGATTTCGTCTACGCCATCATCAGAACCTTCGCTTACTCTCTTCTCTTCCTCTTCTTCCTCTTCTCTTCCTCTTCTTCATCATCAGAACCATCACCTTTGATTTAGTCGCGAAACTTCATCAACACTCGCGATTTGGCCGAGAATCTTCACCAATTTGTTGGGGTTTCTTCTATCTAACCATATAGGTACGTCTTCTCCCTATTTTTTTGTTACAGTTGTTAGATTTATGAGATTAGGCTTAGGTCATTTCAAAATTAGGGTTCATCGAAATTAGGGTTCGTCGAACCCTTGAATTTTTAGGTTTCAAAAATGTAAGGTTATGTATAATGACGGTTTGTATAGTGACGGTTTAAGGTTCAAATATACTTTTCTCTGTATTTATATATTTATATATGAAATTTGAAGTATTAACATTTGTGTCTGTTTCTTTGTGTATTTGAGGAGACGGTGGTGATGAAGCAGACGGTGATGATGAAACATCGGTGGCGCAGAAGCAGACGGTGTTGATGAAGGTAATGTGTTCACACCTCTTGTTCAATTTTGTTGTGTCTGTGTTTAGTATGTTTAGGTTGTGGTTAGTATGTTTAGATTGTTGTTAGTATGTAGTTAGATGTAGTCTCAATTATAGGTGTGTGATTTGATTTCTGTTATTCTCTGCTTTGTTATAAATGTGTTGTCTCATTGTGATCTTTGCTATAAATGTTTTTTATTTTGTTGTAATCTTTGTGATTAGATTACATGAGTGTGTTTAGGGTGTGAAAGTTAATGGCTTTCAATGTGAAGTAGACACACATTGAATGCCAAACCTCATAGATCACATGACTGTCTACTTCTTCTCTCTGCTTCTCTCTGTTTATTCTATCTTCTTCTCTGCTTATTCTTGTGATCATTCTCTTTGCTTCTCTCGGTTTCGTCTATCTTCTTCTCTGGTACTTCTTCTGCCTCTTCTAATCCTGTTTTCAGTCCTCACTTTTCTTCTATCTTCTATTAGTCGAGTCCATTTACCCTAGAAGACGCTTATTCTAGAAGCAAAGGAGAAAGAGTTTTAGGGCAACATAACCGTTTGGAAAAAAGGAAAAAATAGATTGTCCCAAGATATGGTTCCAATTCTATTTTTCCTTTTTCCTATTTTCCCTTTTCCTATTTTTTCTTTTTCCTATTTTTCCTTTTTCTACTTTGTCTTTTCTCTCTTGTATCTCCTTCTATATAAACACTTATTGTAAGATGTTTTCATAAGTAAGAAAAAGAGAAGAGTCTTCTCTAATATTCTCCCTTAATTCTCTCTTTATTTTCCGCAATTATAGTTAATCTTTGGTGTTAATTCTAACATGGTATCAGAGCAATGATTCTCGGCCATTATCTTCTTCTTTAATCTCTTAATCTTCTCATGTTTCTCTTATCTTGTTCGACTTTTTGCAAAGCAAGATTTCCAAGTCTTCTCTACAAAGGTACGATCTTTCCTCAAGTTTCAAGCTTACGGGTCTTTTGGTTCTCAGGGATAAGGTGTGAAGAAGTTTTGTTCGTATAAGCAATGGTCCCCGTGACACTCAAGGCTGTCAATTATCTACTTTGGGCTCGAACATTGAAGACCACGCTTTGCTCAAGAAGGGGTTTTTGGAGCCACGTTGTAAGGTAAAGACCTCCAAGGGAATTTCTTTATAGTGACGTGGACGAGGATGATCTTCTTGATGAAGATGATGAATGGCTTCAAATGGACCAAGCTGTCAAGTCTATCATCCAAAGCTCTCTAGATCCGCCAATCCTTGAGCCTTACTCCTATTGTGAGACGGCTAAGGAGTTGTAGGACACCTTAAAGAAGGTCTATGGGAATATCTCAAATCTCACAAGGGTTTTCGAAGTGAAGAAGACTCTAGCCAACCTCTCTCAAGAGAAAATGGAGTTCACCGAATATTTTGGGAAGTTTAGATCTTTGTGGGCAGAACTTGACATGTTAAGGCCATTCTCCGTGGATCCGAAGGTAATTAGGGAAAGGAACGAAGAGGATAAGGTCTTCAGCCTCTTGATGAATCTTAATCCGGATTACAAGGACCTTATGAAGCACATTCTTAGGTCAGCCGCAAGCTCCAGATCCCTTCCTAGTCTTGAAGATGTGTGCTCCCAAATCCAAAAGAGTAAGGATCCATTGAGTTGTTTGAAGGAAAAGGAAGCTCGAGTCTCATTACCGCATTTAAGGCCCAATGGAAGTTTGAGGAGAGGAAAAACCCCGTTTGTGACTACTGCAAGAAGAAAGGCCACTCCAAGGAGAAATGTTGGGTGCTTTATCCACACCTCAAGCCATCAAGGTTCAAGGATCCCAAGGCTAACTTGTCTCACGAAATCTTGGCAGATCATGGGCATATGCTTGGCTCGCCTTCGGCCACTTCCAAGGATTAGAAGCACTTGACCGCAGTCTCATCTTTGTTCAATGGAGACATAAAGAGATCCGACCTTGAATCCCTAATAAACTCTCTTAAATCCTTAAGGGATTCTGGTATCTGCTATGACACTCGAACTCTTTTTAAACCTTTGGTTATTGACTCTGGAGCCTCTCATCATATCATTAGTGATAAGGGGTTAGTTAGTAACATAGAACCAGCAATGGAAAGTGTTGTGATAGCAAATGGAAATAGGATATTGGTTAGTGTAGTAGGGAATCTAGATCTATTTTATAAGAAATATAGGGCCTTCTATTTACCGGAGTTTACCTCGAATCTGTTATCGGTTAGGAGGGCTGTTTTGGACTTAAATTGTTATGCTATCTCCGGACCTAAGATGTGAAATTTCAAGATACTGATACCAAACGCTTGCTTGGACAAGGGAAAGTGCAAAATGGACTTTATATTATTAAAGATCCTATGTTCTTATCTTGGAATAGTCGCACTAGTTCGGTTGTGTCTAATTCGGCTGTTGGAAGCCTTAGTAATCGTGTTTGGCATGCTAGAGTTGGTCATCCTCATTTTCGTGCTATGAAACTTATGTTGCCTAATCATTCATTTGACAATATTGATTGTGAAGCTTGCATTTTAGGAAAATATTGCAAATCGATTTATCCATTATCTTTTACTATCTATGAAAATTGTTTTGATCTTGTGCATTCGGATGTTTGGACTTCTCCTTGTGCCTCTAGAGATCACCATAAATACTTTGTCACATTCATAGATGAAAAGTCAAAATATACATGGATAACCCTTATGCCATCAAAAGATAGAGTCTTTGATGCCTTTAAAATTTTTGATGCTTATGTAACTAATCACTTTAACTCAAAATTGAAGGTACTTAGGACATATAATGGAGGCGAATACATGAGTAAAACCTTCCAAGAGCATCTAACCAAACAAGGGATCTCACACCAAACAAGTTGCCCTTATAACCCACAGCAAAACGGGGTTGCGGAGAGGAAAAACCGTCACTTGATGGAAGTTACAAGATCCATTATGTTTCATATGAATGTCCCTAAAAGTTTTTGGGGGGGATGCAGTCATGACAGCATGTTATCTCATTAACTGAACACCAACAAAAATTCTCCAAGATGTGTCTCCATACAAAGTATTAAACAAAACCGAACCTAAATTGAATCACTTACGTGTCTTTGGTTGTGTATGTTTTGTCTTAGTTCCCGGAGAGGTTAGGAACAAACTTGAAGCCAAGAGCAAGAAGTGCATGTTCCTAGGTTACTCATCCACCCAAAAAGGATACAAATGTTATTATCCAGTTTCTAGGAGGATTCTTGTTTCTCGGGATGTAAAATTCATTGCGGATCGTGGATTCTATGGAGAAAGGAATTGGGAGGATCTCTGTGATTTATCAGAACCAGTAATGGATAAGTATGCCAGTTTACAGTTCCTCCTTCACCACCTAGGCGAAGCAGACTCATCCTCAGCTCCAAACTCCCAAAGTACTCCTCGGACTCAAGACCCCACGACTAAATCTTCCGAGGCTACAAACGCCCCCGAACCTTCTCCTCGGGCTCCAAGCCCCCAGCCTACTTCTCTCTGGGATCCAAATGCCCCGAGTGCACCAATCCTTACTGATCAACAGCCTTGCATCCAACATCACGGTTCTATTCACATTCTAGGTCCGCAAGACTCACCGAACGATCATATTTTGACAGATCTGTCTCCCGGACCTGACCTTGTTGCTCCAATAGTAGAACCAACAACCAGTACTCAACCTCTTCGGAGAAACACACGGATTCGAAACACGAGGGTCTATTACAATGCTCAAGCCTTGGCCCGCCTCAAACGGTTTTTTCGATTGACCTTTTACCTTCTAATTTTCAAGATTTTCTTGGCAAAATTATGTTGGACCAGGTTCCCCAAAGCTATGATGAGGAAAAGCAAATCAAGGAATGGAAGGTTACGGTTGATGATGAAATTCATGCTATGGAAAGAAACTGAACATGGGAAGAGGCGAATTTACCTAAAGGCAAGAAAGTCGTGACATCCAAGTGGGTGTTTACCATCAAATACAAGAGTGATGGAACTATTGAGAGATACAAAGCTCGACTTGTTGCTCGCGGATTCACACAAACCTATGGCATTGACTACACCGATACATTTGCACCGGTTGCCAAGCTCCACACAGTAAGGATTGTTCTTTCCTTAGCTAGTAATCTATCTTGGGAATTATGGCAGATGGATGTCAAGAATGCTTTCCTTCAAGGTGAACTTGATGAGGAGGTATACATGGTCCTGCCTCCCGGTCTTGACTCTGAGTTCCCTCCCGGAAAAGTTCTAAGGTTTCAGAAAGCAATTTATGGCTTGAAACAATCACCAAGAGCTTGATACCACAAGCTTAGCTTCACTCTTCGAGACGGGTATGCATGACTGTAGACCAGCCAAGAGTCCTCTTGAAGACTGCTACAAGGTCAACCGGAAGGGGGGGGGGGGGGGGGGGGGGGGCGAGGAACGATGAATCGTTTGACGACATTCCACAATATCAGAGGTTTGTCGGCAAGCTAATTTATCTTACAATATCTTGGCCCGACTTGTGTTTTGCAGTGTATCAAGTGAGTCAACATATGCAAGCACCAACAAAGTATCATTGGACAATGATGGAGAGGATTCTCAAGTATCTCAAAGGAAGCTCGAATCAAGGTATTTGGATGGGAAAAAATGAGAGCTCGGATATTGCGGGATATTGTGATGCGGATTGGACTGAAGATAGGAATGATAGAAAGTCTACCACAGGGTATTGTACATTTGTTGGAGGCAACCTAGTGACTTGGAATACAAAGAAGCAAAAGGTGGTGGCATGCTCGAGTGCCGAAGCAGAGTATACAGCGATGAGGATGCTAACCGGTGATTTGGGCAAGAAGCAAAGGAACCAACTACTATGCATTGTGACCAAGCAGCAATTCACATAGCATCTAATCCCGTTTTTCACGAAAGAACTAAGCACGTAGAAGTGGATTGTCACAAAGTTCATGAGCGCATAGAAGAAGGTGTAGTTCTCCTATGTTATACACCAAGTGAGGATCAATTGGCGGACATCTTTACCAAAGCCGCAAGTACAAAGGTTTGCAATCACATATATAGTAAGCTTGGTATTGTGAGCTTGGAACGCTCTTGACTTCATGTCCTCTAAACCTGAGTTCTACACACTCTTTTTTCCTTGGCTAAAGGTTTTGTCCCACGTGGTTTTCCTTATCAAGGTTTTTAATGAGGTGTAGTGTTCATGTTTCCAAGCTAATTCTTCGTTCTTTACGGTTTAGCTTGAGGGGGAGTATTAGTCGAGTCCATTTACCCTAGAAGACGCTTATTCTAGAAGGAAAGGAGAAAAAGGTTTTAGGGCAACATAGCCGTTTAGAAAAAAGAAAAAAATAGATTGTCCCAAGATATGGTTCCAATTCTATTTTTCTTTTCTACTATTTTCCCTTTTCCTATTTTTCCTTTTTGTACTTTGTCTTTTCTCTCTTGTATCTCCTTCTATATAAACACTCATTGTAAGATGTTTTCATAAGTAAGAAGAAGAGAAGAGTCTTATCTAATATTCTCCCTTAATTCCCTATTTATTTTTCGCAAGTATAGTTAATCTTTGGTGTTAATTCTAACATCTTCTGCTCTGTTTTTCTTCTATGCTTCTGCTTCTTCTATCTTTAGTCTTCACTACTCGTCTATCTTCTTCTCTGTTTTCTTCTCTGGTTTTTCTTCTTCTACTTCTGCTTTTTTTGTCTATAGTCTTCACTCCTCGTCTATCTTTTTCACTATTTTCTTCTCTCGTTCATCTTCCGTCTGCTTCTTTTGTTGGCTTCTTCTTCTTCTGTTTTCTCCCTCTATCTTCTCCTTCCAACACTCTGATGGATTCTATGAATTTATACAGCCACACCTCTGGTTTCCTAGCATTACTGAGTAGTCAACATCAACCTGAAAAACATTGGACCCAATTTTTGTGACAAGGATTCACCAAATGAAGCTGATGATCGAAGATCAAGAAGGAAGTGAACTCCCACAAAAGATGTTGTACTCAACGCTTTGCTCAACACAAGTAAGGATCCCATTGTTGGGAATGAGCAAAAAGCGGGAAGCCTTCTGGAAGAGGATTGCAGCTTATTTTGCTGCAAGTCCTAAGGTTGCGGGTCTGCAAAAGAGGGAGTCAAGCCACTGTAAACAAAGGTGGTCGAAGATTAATGACAGTGTCTGCAAAATTGTGGGGTGCTTTGATGCTGCATCATCTCAGAAATGTAGTGGTCAAAACGAGAATGATGTAATGAAGACGGCTCATCAGATTTTCTTCAATGATCATAAGCAGAAGTTCACTCTCGAGCATGCTTGGAGACAACTTCGACATGATCAAAAAAGGTGCCAAAATGAAAACAAGGGAATGCCAAATAGAAGAAAGATCAATGACTGTTCGACACAGTCAACAACATCTTACTCAGTTAGCTATGAAGGATAGCAAGGTCAGCGAGAGGTGTTAAGGTTTCTAAAGACCAAGTCTAAAAAGACAGGGAACAAGGCAACATATCAAAGTTTCGGGAAATGTAGGAGATCAAACAAAAAGATTTAGCCACTAAAGAAAGGTTGTCAAAACACAAATTGTTGGACAGTCTTTTGGCAAAAACAGAGCCATTATCGGATATTGAAATGGCTCTCAAAACAAGTTCATTACCGACATGTTAAATGGAGTTTAACATTTTGTGTCTGTCTTTTGTAAACCATGTTGTTTTAGTGTTTTCTCACCATGGTGTGTCTGTTTTGTGTCGTGTTTTGTTGTGTCTGTGTGTTTATAAAGTGGATGTGTCTGTGTTTTGCTGAGTCTGTGTTTTGTAAAGTGGCTGTCTGTGTTTTTGTTGTGTCTGTGTTTTGTTATATATGTGTTGCAGCTTTACAATGAATCTGATTATGTGTTGCATTCTGTGTTGCATATTCTGATTTGCAGATTCTATTCTTGTTGCAGATTATGTGTTGCAGATTCTAATTTTGTTGTGTCTGTTTTTCATAATATGAATGTTTGTTGTTGAGTCTGAACTTTTGTTGGAGATTATGTACTATGTAATGACAATTTGTAATGTAATTTGACACTTTGAATGTAAAATGACACTTTTGTTGTGTCTTTGTATTGGCCAATTTTTAAGAACTCTTTTTTGTGGGGTTCTACCATTGGAACCCCACAAAACTTAAAAACTTCATTAGAGATTCTTAAGTGATTAATTGTAGTATAAAATGCTAAGAACCTCATTAGAGAAGGAATTTTTTTTAAAACAAAAATAATCATAATTTTACTGCTTAGAAATTTAGAAACTCCAATTCAAAAATTTATTTAGAAAACTAATGTTTCATTTTGCCACAAAAATCAACAGGAGGATATCCAGTTGATGAAAAAGCTGAACACTGATGCTTTTAGACTTTCCATAGCGTGGCCAAAAATATTTCCTCGTAAGTTATAAACATTCACGGGCTTTTAAATTAATTATCATTAGTTATAATAACAAATGAAATTAAATACTTTGAACAGATGTGAGGATGGAGAAAGGAATAAGCAAAGAAGGGGTTCAATTTTACCACGATCTTATAGACGAGCTCCTTAGAAATGGTCTTACATTCTCTATCCTTCATTACATTAATCTATTAATTCCAATTGAAAGACATAACACCATTAGTAACAGTTTTTCATTGGGATACTCCTGCCGATTTAGAAGATGAGTACTGTAAGTTTGTCTTAGCATCATATAACACCAATTAAAATTTCTTATATTTTTTATTAAATATATACATATATATAGGCCTGATTTTGTGGAGTACGCAAACTTCACATTCCAAAAATATGGAGACAAAGTGAAACACTGGATTACATTTAATGAACCATGGGTGTTTAGTCGCTCGGGCTATGACGTTGGTAAGAAAGCACCGGGTAGTTGTTCACCTTACGTCAAAGAGTTTGGTAAACTTTGCCCTGATGGACGGTCAGGATTCGAGAATCATGTCGTCAGTCACAATTTACTCTTGTTTCATGCTTATGTTGTTAAAACTTTCAGAAAATGTGAAAAGTAAAAGATCAAATAAATGGTCCATTACATTCTCTTTCTTATCGAATCCTGAGATATGAACTTAATTTAATTTATTTTCGATTTTTTAAATTAAAGTGCAAAGGTGGTAAAATCGGGATTGCTCATAGTCCAGCTTGGTTTGAACCGGAAGATGTGGAAGGAGGTCAAAATACAGTAGATCGTGTGCTTGATTTCATAATTGGCTGGTAAAAAATAATTAAACAATCTATTTATTTGTTTTTGAATCTGTTTAGGCATTTGGCTCCTACTACGTTCGGAGAATATCCTGAGTCTATTAAAGGACAGATATGACGACCCTGAGATCATTATCACCGAAAATGGTTATCAAAATATTTTTAATGCTTTAGATTGTATTATAATGGTATTATTGCTTACAGTTTTGTTGAAGTTTGGATATTTTTTATTATAGGTTACGGTGAGGACCTTGGCAATAAGGATACAAATCATAGCGTTGCACTCAATGACCACAACAGGAAATACTATCTTCACAGGCATCTTTTGGCTTTGCGTGAAGCTATATGGTGAGAAGAATTATACATTTTTGGTAAAAGCTTTGTTCTTTATTCGTAAATGTGTTTTATTTACATTCAGTTTTGTATTTCTTTTGAACCTTGCAGTGAAGACAAGGTGAATGTTACATCGTGGTTCCTGTGGTCTTTAATGGACAACTTTAAGTGGCAAGATGGTTATACAGCTAGGTTTGGGGTTTACTACATTGACTTCCAAAACAATTTGACTCGTATGAAGAAAGAATCTGCAAAGTGGCTTTCTGGATTCCTCAAACCAGGCCTGGAGTCACCATCCAGCGCAAAGCTCAAGCAGGAGCTTTGAGTCGAGTTCTCTGCAAAAAAATCTTAGAATTTTAATAAATGGAAGAGCTCTGAGTCGAGTTCTCTGCTAGATTTCAGGACTTGAATAAAAGGAGTTTCTGTTGGGTTTGTGTCTGGTGCAGTGTATTTAAGGACAAGTTTATGTGCAGTTTCTTTTATTTTGTTAAGTCTGGTGTAGTGTAATTTAGTGAAGTTATGAATAAAGAAATGGGTTACAATATACCCAAATAACTGTATGCGATATATACAATACTGTTGCCACTACATCTGAAATCTAGCTTTGACAGGTTGTGTGTAGAAGACAACATAATCTATTTGCAGAGTGATGCAAGAACTCGACGGGGAGGATTGAACGGTCTTCGAGAGTGAAGAACCGCCCAGTTGTCTATAAGCAGAACATCTCCTCTCTGCCATGGAACAGCTACACATTCCTCTTCAAGGATCCTGAGGCAGTCGTGGA
This sequence comes from Lepidium sativum, assembly GCA_023374145.1. Taxonomy (NCBI): domain Eukaryota; kingdom Viridiplantae; phylum Streptophyta; class Magnoliopsida; order Brassicales; family Brassicaceae; genus Lepidium; species Lepidium sativum. The sequence continues at coordinate 67,607 of JAKUCM010001068.1, read as the reverse complement.
CTATATCTGCGGGTAAAGGGTTTCCATCTCCAAAAGTCACTGCTTTTCTTGGATCGTTCCGCTTATCCTCCCAGCCCGTGTAAGCAGCTACCATGCTGTTGAACCATACTCTGCGGTTTCTCGACTCATCGTACCTGATTGCTGGTATTGGACCCATTATCGTTTTGGCTCCGTCCTCAGTCCATTCCAGTTTCATTCCCAAATTAGCTGCCCTGTCAAAGCAAGTTTCAGAGTTATTAAAAGACCCTCCCAATGATTCACCAGTTAGAATCTACAACTGATGATGAAATATGCCATAAGCACAGAAAAGCTGAAGAAGAAACTGAACATATCATCCCCAAAAAAAAAAAACATCTGCCAGTTCCACAGGCTCGATCAGATGCTCTATTCTGAAACACATAAAGAGATGATAAAGTACCTCTGCTCAGCAAGGTTCTTATCTTGGGTCAGAAATGTGGATTTCCAGCCACGGCCAATTGGTGATGATGGATCATCTTCTTCTCCTAGAACCCTAACATAGACCAAACCATGTTCCTCCAATCTTTGAACAAACTCAGGATGTTTTTCTTTCATTCTCTCGTACACAACATGACTCAGAAGAATCGGTGTCTCTCCTCCAGACTTAGGTTCCATCTCACAGTAGAAGAACAATTTTGAAGGAAACTCAGGAACCTAGACACCATAAAAAAAAACTCCTCAATTGTGTGCTATAAACATCTTCAAACCCATCAATCATAAACTTTAGATGTAAAATTAGATACACATAATACCAAATCTGAGCGATCAATCGTGTGATAGTTGATACTACAAGTAGATATACCTGAGCCATCTCGTGGTGAAAAGGGATCTTCTGATCAGGAGGAGACTCGTTGGCAGTGAAGACACGACCGAAGACGTTGGTGCGAGGTGCGGCGCCTCCGACGTAAGGAAGCTCATCAAATCCAAAGGCCTCAACGACATCGTTGAAATCCTCAGCGGAATTCACCGGAAAACCTCTGAAGAGCACAGCTCCTGACTGGTGCAAGAGGGAATCGAGATAGGGTTTCTGAGTCCTGATACTTTGAGTGAATAGTGGAAGGGACAGAGCAGAAATCGGAATCGCCGAAGACGGTGATATCATAGCCGGAAAAGGTTTGGATTCGAAGTGCTTTTGCTTTGGGATTCGAGTTTCCACAAACAATTCTGCCATCTTTGTTTCTTCAGAATCGCTCTTCTGCAAAATCTGTTCTTGACCAATTCATGTCACTATCAGTTCATCCATGTGTATTCTTATTATGGTAAGTTTCTCTGTTTCTTATTTATCTCTAACAATATCAGAATTAGGTTAACCGGATGGAGTCAATTTTTGACTTTTACTAAACCGATATGGTATGGTACTTGTGAGTAAACCATTACACACATTCCACCAAATTGCTTCACAAACATAATATGATTATGATCGCCATGACATATATTTTTTTAATAAAATTTTAATCGTTATGACATTTCTCAAAACCTATTTAGAGTTTTCAGATTTCAACAATTTAATTTATGGATTTATCTGTTTCAACAGTATTCTCTCTGACTTTAACAATGTGTTGGATAGGTTTTTGGACTTTTTACTCCAATTGTGGGTTGTGTTTTGTCGGTAGACATTGAAGAAAGTATAACAAATTACTTCTAGATTTACTTCTATTTCTACTAGGTTTTACTTTTTTGTTTTTTTTCTTTATAAATGGCATTGCGTAGCCAAGGAATTATTCTGTGACCTCTTTTGAACTTATAGCTTTTCCGAATCGTTGTTCCTCTCATTGGTTTTTTTTTTTTTTTTTTTTTTTATCAATTACAATTCATCATCTTTTATCTTCATTCTATCAATAAATATATAAACGGCATGACAAAGATGTCCGATCTTCCAAAAGATTTGGAGAAGGAGGTGCTCTCTAGGGTTCTGGTGAGATATCCGAGAGAAGTTCAATTAACTTGCAAAAGGTGGAATACTTTATCTAGAAGTAGGAACTTTGCAAAGAAGCACATTGGTCAAGCAAGATTAAAGAAGTGTATGGTGGACATCATGATGAATTATAGGATCTATTTGATGAGCCTCAATCTTCACCACAACGTTAGATTATGTATAGAGCATGAAGGTAAATTTTATCTAAAAGATTAAGATCTTTTTCGTTTGCTAGTCGCTACGATTAGCGACCACAAAAACAATTTTTTGTTCGTTTGATAGTCATTAGTCGCTGTGTTGTTTGTTTAGTGGTCGCACAACCAGTGACTGATAAGGGTAAATTAGTAATTTTGAATTTTTTCGCCGTAGATCGTTGTTTTAAACAGCGATCGAAAATTGCAATTGCTGGTCGCTGTGACCGATCGCTGAACCAGCGACCACAAAACAAACATGTTTTGGTCGTGGTCGCCAGCGACCAGCAAACGAACAAGGCCGAAGTCGATTTATGTAATGTTTATCACTGCGACGGTTTATTGTTATGCATCACAAAAGATCACACTAAGCTCGTGGTTTAAAACCCGTATTGGAGTCCACACTTGCTTTCCAGAGATTGGACTGTTATTCGTATGTTATTGGATACGACAAGAGCAGCCACAACTACAAGATCTTAACATTTATTGATTGGCATACCGGCACTACTTTTGTTGAGATCAAAATCTACGACTTGAACTATGTTTTATGGAGGGTTCTTGATATCGCTTTAGATGGGCATATAGAGTATTATCACCATGGTGTCTCTCTCAAGGAGATACTTACTGGTTTGCTACAGACAAGATTACAAGACGTGAGAATTCTTTCTTAATCTGTTTTGACTTCACAAAAGAGAGATTTGGGCCGCTTTTGTCTCTGCCTTTTGAGTGGTATCTTGAAGATACTGTGACTCTATCTAATGTTAGAAAAGAACAACTTGTGATTTTATTTCAGCAATGGAATATATTGATGTTGGAGATATGGATAACTACTAAAATTAAGCTCAGCTCGGTGTCTTGGTGCAACATGGTGTCTTAGCAGTGGATATGACACCACTCACTGGTTATCAATTTATTCTTATGGCTGTGAGTTACTTCAAAATGACTACATGTCAAAATTGAAGGAAGTTTAAATGAGAAATGGAGTTAAGTCTCAATGTTGAAAAATTCAACAATTATATCTCTTGTAATTGTGAAATTTGTAATAACAAAAAAGATCATGACAAAGGGAAATAAATGACTTAAATGTTGAGAATCAATTCTCATAACTCTTCTTTATTCTTATGTATAATATTTGGTTTTTATGGTTTTAAACAAAAAAAAACAATTGATTCATCTTCTCATTTGAAATAGACATAAAAACAATAGCAATTTTTTTGGTGAAATAACTATAAGATCACAATCCTCTCAATGTCCTTCTAGTCTATTAAGTCTGAGAATACGGCATGGTTCTAGAGTTTGTTAGGGTATGTTTTTGGGTTGTGCAAGACATAATAGTTGCAGTTGTATCATGAGATTCAGAACGCCATGCATCCGTCACATTACGAGACGTTTGCAAAATTAAGGAAAGAGATTTGTCTCGCCTATGCAAATCTCATTCTTAATTCTTATATTGGTATAGTATATTTTTATTATGTTTATTGATTATTTCCATGTAGTTTCTTCATAAATTATCATTTTTTCCAATTGTAGTAATTGCATTACTACGGTCTTAATTTTGTAAATTTTTGTTTATGCTTATTGCAAACAAAAACTGATATTTTGTGAAGTGTTTTTGTCATGAAAATATGAACTAGAGATTCATGGTTTGAATCAGATGTAACTCTTGGGAATGTAATCGGTTTTTCATCTCTTATTTTGAATGTTAAACGAGATTAATCAAACATGATTCCATTTCTTTGATTTCTAAAAGGAAAAACAAAAGATGAAAAAAAAGAAAAAGGAAAAAATGGGGGGGGGGGGGGGGGGGGGGGGGGGCTCATAAAATGGTTATATCACTTTCTAAATAGTTAGAATCAGACCTAATGATTATATTTTCATCGAATATGCATTCAATAATAGTGTATAGATTTTGGTATTGAAGTAAAAAACATTATGTATTTTTTACCAATCCCGACAGTATAGTGGCAACATGGCTATTAGTCGGACTGGATAATTTCTATATGGTAAATCTTATAAGAAGATGACATAAAACCATTAGATATTTGATCTCAAGAAATGTAATTATAATGGATTACATTACGTCAAAAGTCAAATGACAACCTAGCTCTACAATTTATTAACAGTTTGTTAAGAGATCAAATTGTAAAATCATCAAGAGAAATGGGTTTAAGCCTATAATTTAAAGATGAAGTTTAATGGAAACCCCACCTATGTGACTCGAGATCCTAAGAACTAAGTTCAAAGGGAGAACTAAATCAAACTTAATCTACTAAAAGCACTAAGAAACTTTAATCTCTTCCCAACTCCAAAGATGATGTACAGTGCTTCCTATATGTATAAAGGATAAGCGTTGCTTTTAATAATTTATATTTATAGCTTTAAGATATACATAAAGTATTGTAGAATACTTCTTAAAATAATTATAGCGGATTATCACCTAATGAGTGTGAAATGGGACCGTTTCTAGGAGAACGAAGGTAAGGCTATATTCTCCAAATTCACTTATGATTAACCAGATATGTACAATGCCAAAATGAACACATTAGAGAACCTAGTTTCATGAGAAAATGAATTTGTGCAATAGTTGTTGATTAGGTTTACACAAAAGTTTGGGAGGTTCAAGACATCATGTTCACCTTCTGGTCGATGATGAAAATGATCCCATATCAGATACAATGAATTGTTTGCTTGTACTCTCAAAAGTCTTTTAATTAAGTCTTGTCGAGTCTTGTCTAGTTAAGTAGATTATTTGTAGCTAGTCATCATATCTAGAGAGTCATTTATATTCATGTGGGGGATTGTTACAACTTTAAAATGACTACAAGTCAAAATTGAAGTAAGTTTGAATGAGAAATGGAGTTAAGTCTCAATGTTGAAAAAAATCAACAATTATATCTCTTTTAATTGTGAATTTTGTAACAACAAAAGAATTCATGACAAAGATAAATAGATGACTTAAATGTTGAAAATCAATTTTTATAACTCCTTTTTCATTCTTATGTTGAATATTTGGTTTTAAACCAAGTGATTCATCTTCTCATTTGAAATAGAAATAAGAACAATAACAATGTTTTGGTGAAAAAACTATAAGATCACAATCCTTTCAATGTCCTTTTCTTCTATTAATTCTGAGAATACGACATGGTTCTAGAGAATATGACATAATAGTTGCAGTTGTATCTTGAGATTCGGAACGTCATGCATATGTTACACTATGGGGCATTTACATAATTAAGGAAAGAGATTTTTCTCGTCTCTGGAAATCTCATTCTTAATTCTAATATCAGTGTAATATTTTTTTTTTATGTTTATCTATTTATTTCATGTAGTTTTTTCATAGATTATCAGTTTTTCCAATTGTAATAATTGCGTTTCCTACTGTTTTTTCATCAACGAGAAAAAGAAAGTTATTGTGGTTTTTTGTAAGAAGTCTATGAACACCACTCGCAACGAAGCTTACGTTATTATAGTTGATGGATCCTTGAGAAAAATGTATTTGGGAGAATGTCAGAATTTAGAATGTTATCTACTTATGTTCCAAGTTTTGTGCAACTTAATAAAAATTCCTTTTGAATCAGATAATGAGTAATTCTTTTTGAATTTACTATTATTATAACTATTTAAATAAATATTTTGTTAAAACGTGTACAACCCTACGAGATTTATAATTAATTTGTACTAATTAATATACAACTTAATTAAGTTGCAAGTAGATAACATTCTAAATCTTGACATTCTCCGAGATACATTTTTCTCAAGGATCCATCAACTATAATAACGTAAGCTTCATTGTGAATGAGGTTCATAGACTTCTTACGGAAAACCACAATAACTTTCTTTTCCTCGTCAATTAAAAAACGGTAGGAACGCAATTATTACAATTAGAAAAACTGATAATCTATGAAAAAACTACATGAAATAAATCAATAAACATAATAAAAAATATATTACACCGATATATAAAAATTAAGAATGGGATTTGCAGATCATAAAAAATTAAATGATTTTTTTCTTGACAGAACTAGGGTTGTACATGTTTTATCAAAATAATTATTTAAATAGTTATAATAATAGTACATTCAACAAAGAATTACTCATTAGCTGATTCAAAATGAAATTTTATTTGATAACTATTAAAATATTAAGTATTAACAAATATTAATATTAATTAAATTTAGAATATGTATGAGTAGTCCATGTTTTTTCATACAAGAGGTTTTACACTTCATATAACTCGAGTACATAACTCTTATTCGGATCAAAACTATACACGATCTTAGACTATACACGATGGATAGCTAACTACTAGATGTATTCAGCTTTCTAGTAATTCATGTTAATTTTTCACATTTTAACATAACCCGAAAGGTCAACTTCAAAAATGTTGCGAACCAATATATTAGGCTTTCACTTTTTCATGGTACTGTTAGAGAAGAAACTGTTTCAAGACTAGACTTCTTCGATTCTTAATTTCTAAAATAAGAGTCATTACAAGAATATATAATGAAGAAGAATTAGTAAAGTAAACCGAAGAGATAATCCGAAAATAAAACACCCGGTTATCACGTAATTTAAACCAATTTTCTTAAGTCTAATACCCCTCTTCAAGTTGATATTTCGATTGAAATCAATGACAACTTGTCCCTTAATTGATGCAAGTGTCATGGATGAAGAGCTTTGGTGAAGGAATCAACTATTTGATTGTTGGAGCGAATATGAAGAGTCTTGATCAAGCCGTTAGTGACTTCTTCCTTGACTATGTGGCAGTCTAATTCCACATGTTTTGTTCTCTTATGAAAGATTGTATTATTTGCAATGTGGATCGCTGTAGTTGAATCACAATAGAAAGGAATTGACTTGTTTTGAGTAACTTGAAGTTCCTTAAGAAGATTAAGAAGCCAAGAAACTTTGTTTACTCCATAGTGCATTGCCATGTACTCTGCTTCTGCCGAGGATAAAGACATTTTCTCTTGCTTCTTAGATTTCCAAGAGATGAGGGAATGACCGAGGAACATGCAGTAGCCCGAGGTTGATCTTCTTGTGTCTATACATGAGGCCCAATTTGCATCAGTGAAGGCTTTTAGAACCATATCACTGTCTGTTGAGTTGAACAAACCGAGGCGAATGGAATTCTTCAAGTATATGAGGACATTATATGCAGCTTGAAGATGGGATTGTTTTGGGCTAAGCAAAACTGACAAAGTATGTTGACATCAAAGGTTATGTCTGGACGAGTTATGGTGAGATACATAACGCGCCCAACAAGTCTTCTATACTCTAGTGGATAAGGCAAGGACCGCTCATCACTATCAAGTTTAAGCTTTAGACTTGGATCCAATGGTATACCGAAAGGCTTACATCCTATAAATTCAGTATCTTCTGGAAAATCCAATGTATATTTTCGTTGACAAATGGAGATTCCAGCAGCAGTCTTGCAATTTCTTGACCTAGAAAATACCTTAAAAGACCAAGATCACGTAATTTAAAGCAACTTTGCAATATATTTTCAAGAGAAGAAACAACATTATCATTGTTAGTGGCAATGTTGATATCATCGACATAAACAAGTATATCAATGTATTCCCCTCCTATATTTCTCACAAAAAGATTATGTTGACATTGAGATTTTCTGAATTTTAGGCTAAGAAGAACCTCACTAAACTTTAGGAACCACTGTCTAGATGCTTGTTTAAAACCATAAATGGATTTATTCAATTTACATATTGCAGTAGGGGGAAACAGAACCTGGTTTTGGAGTGTATCATGGTGGGATGGACATGTAAGTCTCCTCTATTAGATCACCATTCAAAAAAGCGTTGGAAATTTCCAATTGATGAAGGCTCCGCTTCTTGGCAGCTGCAACAGAGAGGAGAGTCTTCACTGTTGTCATCTTGGCAACAGGAGAAAAAGTGTCGACAAAGTCAATTCCTGGATGTTGAGTGTATCCTTTGGCAACAAATCTGGTTTTGTGACGTTCTAGACTTCCATCTGCTCTTAACTTTGTTTTGTACACCCACTTGCAACCAACAGCTCGTTTATTTGGTGGTAATGACACTGTATCCCATGTAGTAGCATCTTTTAGAGATTTAAGCTCTTCATTCATTGCAAGAAGCCACTCATCAAACTTATTTGCGTGGGAAAAAGAAGTTGGTTCTCCTACCTGCATTACAGAGCAAAGATAAGAGTTATATTCATCACTTAAGTCATTGACGGACATATAGGCAGCCAAGGGATAGGGAACATCAGTTTCAGGAAGATTGCAATAATAATCATGTAAATGCCGATGGGGTTTTGAATATCTTGTAGACCAAATTTTCTGATGGTCTTTGGATGTTGCATTCTCTGCAATAGCATCATTCGCAGAGGTTATAGATGAAATAATATTCCCCTCCTTAGGTTCACTATTTTCCTTATGAGATTGAGAGGAAATAAGAACAAAATCATATGCATCACTATATAACAAATAAGAGAGATCAGATGGGATGGAGTTTTCATCTTGAAAATGAAAAACGTCCTCATAGAAAACTACATTTCGAGATATGTACACCGAATTTGTCTCCAAATCCATGACTGTAAATTTTGTAACCCACGAGATATCCTAAGAATGCACAAGGCTTTGATCGAGGTTGGAACTTTTTTCTCTATTTCAAGGATGTGGAACTGTAACATAAGCATCCAAAAATACGAAAAGGTTATAAGTTGGTTGTTTTCCAGTTAATGCTTCAAAAGGAGAATTTTTTTGAAGTAAAGGAGCAGGGATCATGTTTATTAAGAAGATTGCAGTGATGATACAATCTCCCCAATTAGACAGAGGAATGCTGGCTTGAAATATGAGGGATCCAACAACATTGAGTATGTGATGGTGTTTGCGTTCAACCACTCAAGACATGAGTATAAGCTAAGATACCTTTTGATTGAAAGAGGTCATTAAACCTTAGTTCTGGTGCATTGTCGGATTGAACACCTTTTATTTTGGCACTATACTGAGTTTCAACCATTTTGAGGAAGTCAAGAAAAATCTTTAACACATTACTCATCGTCCTCATTAGATAGCTCATGTCATGCGAGTGTGATCATCAACAATGGTTAAGAAAAAGCGACACCTTTCATTTGTTTCAACTAAAAAAGGTCCCCAAGTGTCAATATGTAAAAGATCAAAAGCATTAGAACATATATTATTGTGAGAAACATATGGTAAATGTTTTTGTTTAGCTAGAAGGCAAACTGAGTAGTGAAAAGAAGATTTAGGCTTCTGTTTAATGCCAAGAATATTTGAAACTGATTCAATCTTTGACAAAGGAGGATGTCCAAGCCTATTGTGCCAAAGGGAAAAATCAGCAACAACATTAAGAAAAAAAAATAGAATCAGAATCAGATTTGTTGTGAATCAAGCTTATATCGAGCATGTAGAGATTATAAATCTTTTTAACTTGTCCAATCATCAGCCCCTTGATAGGATCCTGAATCAAACAACGAAGAATCATCAAATATAAATCTACATTTTAAGTCAAAAGTGAGTTGACTAACACTCATGAGATTTAAGTAGAATTCTTGTATAAAGATAACATTTCAAAGAACGAGATGATCATTGATATGAATGTCACCAATACCCACAATTTTAATATCTACACATGTTGGTAAAGTCACATGTTTATTTATAGAAACATCCATGTTAGAGAACAAGCTCTTACCATGAGCAACATGATGACTTCCACCGCTGTTAATGATCCATGAATGAGTAGAAAGAGTGGTTTTTGTAGATTTTAACATTCCAATAAAGTGATGAGTATTAGAATTGAGAGTCATACCATTTGTTGCTGTGATTGTACCACCTGATGAAGAAGGTAAGGAGATTGTTGTCTCAGGAGCAAGGAGGTGAGAGTGAAAGTAAGCAATAACGCCTGCAATATGTTCCTTGGATAGATTCTGCAATATACTAGTCATAGAGAAGTCTACTTTATTTTGATCTGAGAGGCTAATTTGAGCAATTGTTGGCTCTGCAGTGGATGGCTTAGTCTTATGTTTGAAGCCATGAGGATAACCATGTAATTTATAGCATTTGTCAACTGTGTGGCATGTGTAACCGTAGTATGAGCACACTAGTCTTTGAGAGGGCTTCTAGTTTACACATGAAACATTCACAACAGTAATAGATGCATGAATTGTTTCAGAAATGTTGAACACTAAAGCATTCTGGACAAGTATAATGTTTCTTTGACTATGATCTTGGTCAAGCAAGTTATAGACTTCAGATAAAACCGAAATTTTTTCATAATGATCTGACTTCTGATATTGGAGTAAGAATCGTTGAGACCATCTAGGAATTTGATGACTTTTGAACAATCTTGCTTGACTTGAGTGGTTTTTACAACAACCACAATTTCTACAGGTTTTCAAATAGTTTGTTCCATCAAGATCATCCCAGAACGTTTTCAGTTTTGTGTAATAGATTGAAAGATCCATGCCTCCTTGTTGAAGATACCATATTTGTTGAGATAGATGATAGGATCTTGGAAGATTAGTGACATCAAATCTAGACATCAAATCTTTCCAAATGTCAGCAAAATCACGAAGTCTAAGGATGCAACTATATATTTTCTTAGAGACAGAATTCAATATCCAAGATTTGACCAAGCTGTTACATCGCGACCATATTTTAAAATGAAGATGATTTTCATCAGGTCTAAGCAATGATCCATCCACAATTCCGAGCTTGTTCTTTGCTTCTAAAGTAATTGAGATCGCAATATTATATGTATTATAGTTCGGAGAATATTGAAGAACATGGATTATCGGCGCGTGTCAAGAAGTACGGAGAATATTGGATTTCGTTGAACTCAAACTTGTTTGGAGTCGTCGATGTCATAATAGCTTCACTAGATATCAAAATTGAAGATTGATTCAGATTCTGAGATGGATTGTTAACTGAAGTTGTATGTTCTGCGGAAGAAGTGTTGTTCATCGGAGCTTGATTTAGCTCATGATTCTCCAAAAATGAGGAATGAATTTGTTTTCTTGTTGTGAATCTTTGACCAGCAACAACATGTTTAGTGTTTCGCTTAGCGGCAATCATGATTTGAACAAAGAGAATCTCAGTCGAATAGTTGAAAGAGATTATATGAAATCGACAGAATAACCTGAGAAGAAAAGAATGAAGAAGAAACTAAGATCAATATAGATCGTTGGAGAAAAAGTTCTGATAAAAAAATGGAAGAAAAAAAAAGGATCTTGATTGTTGAAGTTGGTTTCAACGTCTCTGATACCATTTTACAGAAGAAACAATTTCAAGAATAGAATTCTTCGATAAGAGTCATTACAAAAATATGTAATAAAGAAGACTAATCAGTAAAGTAAACCGAAGAGATGACCAGAAAATGAAACACCCGGTTATCACTTAATTTAAACCAATCTTCTTAAGTCTCATAGTACTTCATCACCTCTCAAAGGAAAACATAATGAACTTGACTTGTAAACACGCCAAATGATTTTGCATAACCTAAAGGTATCCTTATTCCAAAGCAGAAAGAGTACAATCTACTTATTCGTATATATTTTATAGATAAAAACACATCACAATAGGCTATTTGAGAGCATAATGAAGTCAGAGTCTAAAATAACATAAAAGTGTTGTTGTTTATTCATCACATGTGTAAAGTATTTATACAAGGAGGTGAACTTAATAACAAAGATGTTACATAAAATTAAATGACAACTTAATGGTATAATTACTATAACGTTACTTAATATTAACGTTAACAAAGACATTAACGTTACGTAAAGTTATTACGTAATAACGTGAGAAGCTGTTCAACTTACGGAGAGTAAATTACATGGAGCGGCACTCAGCTTCAGCAGAACACATAGAGACGATATGTTGTTTCTTCGTCTTCCAGGAAATTGGAGAGGATCCTATCAGAATGATGTATGCAGAGAGAGACCATCGAGAAAAGGGACATGCAACCCAGTCAGAATCACAAAATGCCCTAACTTGGAGAGAAGAGTCACCATGAAGAAAAATACCTCGACCAGAACACCTTTTCAAATAGCGAACCACCCGGAGAGCAGCATGTCAATACTCGTGAAGAGGGCAATGCATGAACTGGGACAAAACCTGGACAATATAGCAAACTTCAAGCCGAGTGAAAGTAAGATAAATCAAACGACCAATCAAGCGTTGGTAGGCTTCGGGATTAGATATTAAGGCATTAGTGGCTAGAGAAAGTTTGTGATTCAGCTCGGTGGGAACAAAGACAGGCTTGCAACCCAGTAGACCAGTTTCAGCGATGATGTCAAGAGCGTATTTGCGTCGAGAGAGAAAAATACCCAAAGAATTTCGAGCAACCTCAATGCCGAGAAAGTATTTCAGCTTCCCCAAATCGTTCATGTGAAACCAACGATGCAAGTAGTTCTTGAACTTGTGAATAGTAGAGATCATTCCTGGCAACAATAAAATCATCCACGTAGATGAGTATGTGAAGACAAATCGTACCGCGAGTATAGGAGAAGAGAGAATAGTCAGATTTTCTTTGAACAAAGTCATAATTGAGTAGGGCATTGCAAAGTTTAGCAAACCAACAACGAGAAGCCTGTTAAAGATCATAAAGAGATTTCTTGAGGAGTTAGACATCAGATGGATATGATGTGTGAAAAACAGGAGGAAGCTGCATGTAGACTTCTTCTTTTAAATCGCCATGAAGGAAAGCGTTATGGACATCCATCTCGTGGACCTCCCATTGTTTAACAGAAGGAAGTTGAAGCATGAGACGAACTGTGGTAGGCTTTGCAAGGGGGGCTAATGTATCTGTATTATCCAACCCTTCTGCTTGTCAATTTTTGAAGGCCACAAGACGAGATTTATGTTGAACTAGACGACCATCGGAGTGATACTTGAGTTTGAATACCCATTTGCTGCCGATGGCCCGTTTTTTAGGAGGTAAAGTAGTGATCTGCCATGTGTGATTACCCTCCAGCGCCTTGATCTCGTCTTGCATTGTAGCTTTCCAAACCTCTTCATGAACAGCTTCGTTGTAAGAAGAGGGTTCCACATGTGTGAGGACCACTGCAATGAACGCTTTATGGCCAGGAGAGAAGCATTCATCAGAGAGATAATCAGACATAGGGTATAGGAAATTACCTGGAACCGAGAGACAAGGATCTGAAGAAGAAGAGGAAGTGAGAGAAAGAGAGTGTATTATTTGCAAAGCACGAGGCAAGACGTAGTCTCTAAGTAAAACAGAGGGCGTCTTAGTACGTTGTCCACGACCTAGAAGTTATGCAATACCGGGAGAGGAGGTAGGAGACGCGGCTGAAGAAGACGTAGGAGAGACACAGCTGGAAGGTGAATCACAAACGGACAAATATGGACTAGATACCGTATGAGAGGTGATTGTCGCCACATGATCTGCGGGTAAGACAAGAACCAGAGGAGCAGAAGCAGATGGAGGAGGAGAAAAAACAAGGATAAGGGAGGACGGTGCATCGAAGAAATGAGCCAAGTTAATGTCGACCGCACGAGAAGTGAGAGATGTAGAATAGCCCGCAAATTCAGTTTCTACAAACACGACGTCCCGACTAATGAAAAACTCATTGCGTTCGAGATCAAACAAACGCCAGCCCTTTTTGCCATAGAGGTAGCCAACAAAGAAACATTTTTGCCTCCGAGCACCAAATTTGTCTTTATCACGGGCACGACGATGATCATAACAATGACAACCAAAAATTTGAAGAGAATGATAAGATGGAGGTGTACCATGAAGCATCTCGTATGGATTCTTGCCGTTGAGAACCAGAGTAGGGGTGTGATTGATAAGATGAGCAGCTGTTAAGACACTCTCTCCCCAAAAATCAACTGGAAGATTCGCTTGGAATAAACATGCATGAGCAACATTTAGGAGATGACAGTGCTTGCGTTAGACACGACCATTCTGTTGAGGAGTGTCAACGCATGAGGTTTGATGAAGAATACCATGCTCACAAAAAAACGATGAGAGGACCATGAACTCACTGCCGTTGTCAGTGCGAATTGATTGGTCCGATTTATGAAATTGTTAAGGGTATATGAGTTAATATATGCTCTAAAATTGAAAAAATCATAAAAAATTTGTTAAGGGTCATATGTATAGGACCAACTGGGGTATTGGTCATGGTATAAAAGATATTTTAGAGGCTCATAAAGGTCCATTTACATGCCAAGGCCATAAAGGCCTATATGAAATTCTAACAACATCGTGGCATGCTCTACCTTAACCGCAAGGAGGGGGGTGCCGAAGGCGGGGCTAGTGACTGGAGTGAAGTCGTAACAAGGTAGCCGTACTGGAAGGTGCGGCTGGATCAAATCCCTTTTCTAAGGGGATTGAGTTCACCCAGGGGAGATAGCGTCTGAACAAATTTTCTACATTTTGTTTAAGTTCAGAACACACCTCTTTAACCCGTGTGTCATCTGAGTGAGTTTACAAGCGAAAGATTTCTCATCTCTATGGGATTAAATCCCGAGATATTAAAAAAATAATCTCACTCATAACAAATAAGTTTTTAAGAAGACCCACAACTTCCGATTTTTCAAGTAGTAAGTAGACCCATACTGCACAGGAATAATCATCAACAATGATAAGAAAATAAGCAGCACCGCAAGAAGAAGGTGTGCGGTAAGGACCCCTGACATAACAATGGATTAAAGCAAATGGTGCAGAAGCTTTAGTATAAGTCTCAGTAAAAACATCACGTGTTTGTTTTGCCCAAAAACAGGTATCACAGTGAGAGATGTGTTTAGAAACATCTTTGGTAAATTTGAAAGCTGGTAAATTAGACAAAACAGCAGTATGAGGATGTCTAAGACGATGGTGCCAAAGTTCTGAAGGACACAAAACCGCATGTGCAGAATATAGAACCCGAGCAAAAGAAACACCCTTGAAACAATACACACCATCCCTCTCTTCACCTGCTCCAATCATAGTCCTCGTGAAACGGTCCTGTAAAACACAAAGTGTATCTGTAAAAATGGCAATACCACTCGTTTCTTTCAGAAGCTTCGAAACAGAGATAAACGTGCAAGTGAAATCGGGAACATAAAGGACATTCGACAATGAATATTGAGAATTTAAAAGGAGAGTTCCAGATTTCATAGCCTGAGACCATCGACCATCAGAAAAAGTGACAGAGGATGAATATATATCTTGGACATCCCGGAGAAGACTGAGATTGTATGTCATATGGTGAGAGGCACCAGTATCAAAAATAACATCAGAAAATTAAGTTTTACCAGAGATTTGTTCCAATGAAAGCTGAGATTGATGGCTTTGGAGTAGGTTGATCAAGGTAGTAAGGTGATCAATCGAAGATGTAGTGGAGGATTGATCAGAAGGAGCCATACGAGAAGCATTGGTGCTACCATCACGACCGCGAGGCTGAGAAGACCGACCACGATTACGAGGAGACTGTGAAGAGGAGCGTAGTTGTTGTTGCTCATACCACCACTCGGGATAGCCATGAAGAGCAAAACATTATGTATGGTGATGACCCTTACGGTTGAAATGAGTGCAAAATATGTTTGGATCACGGCTGCGAGGAGGAGAAGAGGCAGCGACAAGTAACTTTCCGGGATCCAATCGAAGCAAACCCAACATCATCAGTCTAGAGCTCTTTAGAGCGCATAGTAAGAACATGTTTCTCTTCACGGATGACACGCGAGAAAACAGAGTTGAGTGGAGGAAGCGGATTTTCATCAATTATCTGAGAACGTAAGGAACTGAACTGTGCCTCGTCAAGACCAAAAAAGAAACGATGGACACGAGCATCTTCACGTTCCTTCTCGAGCATAGCAGAGGCTGCACAGATACATGTACAAGCAGGAGAGATGTCGTTGTATTCTACCCATAGCTTTGTCAAACGACCATAGAATTCAAGTACTGATAGTCCATTTTATTTGCAATTGGTGATTTCATCAATGAGAAGGTGCTTTCGGACACCGTTTTTGACAGAGAAACGTATCTTCAAGGATTCCCACATTATGTAGGCATCAGGAACATGAGAACCAGTAGAGCAAAGTTTAAGATCGATAGAACTATGGATCCCGCCAACGATCAGGGAGTATACAGCAGTCCAACGCGTGAGATCGGGCTGAGTTGTAGGCTTGGTGATCGAACCATCAATGAGACCGATCTCCTCTTTGGCTTGAAGATAATTCCAATATTCGGTAGCCCATTCCGAGTAGTTGTGTTCAGACAAGGTAACATGCGTGATGAGACAACCCGAATTATCGGAGGGATGAAGAACAGAAAGAGATGAAGAAACAACATCATTGCTTGTAGAGGAAGGAATCAGAGAAGCAGATGTAGTAGATGTCGTACTCATGGTGTAAAATTAGAAACAACGATGGCGGCGGTGGCCCAAAAGAAGGACGACGGTGACAGTATATAAAAGTAGTAGAAAAGAAAAATAGGTCAGAGAAACCTTTAGACTCTGATACCATATAATAACATAAAAGTGTTGTTGTTTATTCATCACATGTGTAAGTTATTTATACACGTAATAACAAATACGATTATTACGTAATAACGTTACGTAACGTTATATTTCCTTTAGAGTCTCTAGGGACCATTGGGACAGCGACATGGGCAACATGAGCCAGGTGGAGCAGGTGCGCAACATACACACTGTGGACACATGAGAAGAGGTGATGATGGTGCCATCAGCTTACGCCCTCCACCTTGCCCATCCAAAAAACAAATTCCACTTTAGAAAAAGCAAGACTGAGTGTGATATAGTCTACGGCGAAACTCAGAGATTAATTAGCTTACCTCCTAGCGGCACATCAGCTGCTCGACATGGAAGTATTGGAGACAATACCAGGGCGAGAACTAGAACATATAGGAGGATGTTGGATCTTGATGACACGTTTTTCATTGCAGCTTCAGGATGTGTTAATGTGGATATTTTAGTCAACTAAACCAATCTGCTGTTGAATATTGAATTTATGGTGAGATGATGTTTATATAGAGGGGGCAGAGAATAAAAGTAAACTGAAACAAGTTGGCCACGAAGAGGACTTAGCAATTAAATAATGTGATAACAATGCTAGATTTGACCCAAAACAAAAGATATCAGTATTAGTTACCATTGACCAGATTGACACTTATCTGATGAAGCAACTTCCTTTTGATTTCACACGGTATTTGATTTTAACAATTGTGTAACAAGTTCAAATTAAAAGACTAAAAATGGTAGAAAAATTAGGTCAATGATTCTGTAACACTTAAGCTTCGAAACTTATCTAATTCACTGCTAAAAGCAGAATGATAGGAATGTCATATACAATGTTGAAAGTGACACAATACACAATTGAAAGTGTTGTTAAACAATAACTGTTGCAAATCACAAAACTCTCATATGAGGAAAAGTAGGGAGGCTTTGCTAGAACCTAAAAATCGATTGGTCATTTACATTCTAACCCTAATTATATATCTTGAGAGATATTTTAGTTAACTTTGATATTTATTACTTAAATTCACATATATATATATATATAGTTCTGATATTTTTTGTATAAAGATTAGCTAAACACCTTAAAAGAAGAGTTAATATAGAAAAAATAGAAAATAGAGAATTTCACAAAAAATATCCAAATTTCAGATAAATTATTCAAAATACCCATACCCTTTTTCTTTCTCCCGCCTACCCAAAAAATTTGAAGAAAAAGACAAAATTGACTCTCACTTTTTTAACAATGGCAACATGAAGAAAGATTTGGGTCAACGATAAAACCATTTACGGTCCCTTGGTCAGGAGTAGAAAGGTATTATACAAAAAAAATGTTAAAGAGAATGAATGAGAGCGCTAGAAGGGAAGAGATTTGGAGAGATCTGGGATTAAAATGATTTTGAGAGATCTGGGATTTATTTGGGTAAAAAGGGAAAGTAAAGGGTTTGGCCACAAGACATGGACCGACGTCAGATTTTTAAGGGTTTGATCATCTCGGTCTCACAACCGATTTTAGTCCTTTGCTTCTTTCTTATACCTTGGAGCTTCAATATAAACAAGTACATATTCAACAATGTTTGACTTGTAACTAAGTAGAGATTAGTTTCCTTTGTTAAATTGATATTAGTATTTGATTTTCTCACATTCTGTTTATAGTTTTTATTTGTGTGACAATAAAATGACGATGAGGAGATTTCAATTTCTTGCAAATAGAAGTTTTTCTCTCGATAAGTTTATGTTATATCCATGTTCAATAATATGAAATTAAACATGTCCATATCGATATGGATAAATCTCATGACAATATTTGCGTCCATACAAAAATGACATTGAAAATGTACATCTGTGACATATGTTCATGTCATGTAATATCAAATTGAACATGACCATGTCCTGTAATATGAAATTGAACATGTCAATGTCTTAAGATTCATAAATACACTTTGTATTTGGAGAAATGTAGATGTTGAAAAGGAACGAGACATTGTCAATTTTATGTCGTATTGCCACTAGAATTCACTGGAAATGCATATAATATAATGGGTATGAGATATATATATATATATATATATATACACATGTGTGTCTATTGGAAACGTGTTGGCTTTGTGATAAAAAATTAAAAAATAAAGCAAATACATGGGGAGATAAGAATTAAGATAGAAACGGACAGACTTAAAGTGGTGTAATCCCATGAGAGAGAAAATTGTTGTAAGGTAGAGTAGATGATTTTAATTAGTCAATATATTTTTGATGATATCTTTTAAAAATTGGGCATTTTTGTTAGTTTTCCTCCTGTTCTAAAATTCTCCGCCTAGTTCGGATTAATCACCACTTAGTCGCTAGGCCCACCCTATTTATTTTGATTAACAATCCAACCTCCTGAAAAGATCATTTATTTAATTATTCTTTGTCTAATTTGATTATTCTTCTCCTAATCCGATTATTTTTAGATTGTAAGTATAAGAAAATATTTTTTTATTTATTTAGAAATTTAGATTGAAAATATATTATGTTATGTAGTAGTTTATGTTCAAAATTTTAATAAACATCACAAATTTTGTTAAAAAGTTATGTTTAATGTGTTTACTACAATTTTGAAAACAATATTATATAAGCATCTAACTATAATATATTAGTATGGTTTAAAATATTGAAATAACCCTAAAAGTAATCTCCGATTAATTTATGATCAATCTCCGATTATTCGCTAGGCCCATGTCGAACGTCCGATTAGTGCCTACCGATATTTTGAACAAGGACTTTGCCTATAATATATCATTGAAAATAAATGTTACACAATAATAATATTATATTAACTAAATTTCATATAAGATAAAATAGGAAAAACCAGAATTTTGTTGAGTAATATGATATTTATTATAATTTTAAATTAAATTATATATTTTAATTTAGTATTGCTATGTGCTTATATATTTAATATATATATATGTATATTATTAGTAAATGTTGTTTATAATATTTATATGTATGTTCTATAGTTAATTATAAGAAATCTGGTTTGTCTTTTAGCATAGGGAAGTGGGGAATAGAAGCTTAGGCTAGGCTCCTTATGCGAGAAAGCGAAACCGGTGGTTTCTTGGTCACGACCGGCTTAAATAAGTTTGATCAATAATAAGGAATCTAATGCTAATAAGTTTTATTTTGAAGTTTATTTTCAAAGTATATTTTGAGAGACACGATCAAAAACACCAAAAAAATATGTGTTATAAAATAATTATATAAGTTTATTATATTATATATTATACATTATATTATTATAATGTGTGTAGGAAAGAAAGAGATCACGTAAGGACGAAAAGTCTTTTTGTATTATTGTTGTGTTATGTTTAATAATTCAACTCTTCATTTATATTTATAGTGAAGAGAAGCGGTGAAATAGTATTAGAAATGCGGAATCATAATGAAAGATTGAGAGGAGATTCAATTTAAAAGATCTTTGTTTTCCTTTAGATAATTTTCTCTAATTGTTACAAAACCCTTAATATAGATGTAAACATAAAACGAGTGAATCGTAGGGTTAGCCGTCAATCTCCTAAAGAAAAAGACAAAGTTCGTCGGATCCACAAGAGCCAATAGTGACCCGTCATTGCATTGATCCGAGAGAAAGGAGGTCACGTGTTTGCTTCAGGCGTCAACGGTCTCCTTGGTTCCAACGGTTGGATTATGGCTCGGAGGGGACCACAAGACATATAAAGACTTATATTACAACACTCCGAGTCCGCATCCCGATGTATTTTTGAAGTTTCCCGGAGCGTTGACTTTTCTTGTCTAGCGTCGACTCGATCCTAGGCAGGAACTCCCTCGTCCTGCGGTAAGATTTTTATCGACTCGCAGTACCGTTGTGTCGACCCGCGGTACGTCCTGGTCTCGTCCCGCAGTAGGTCCTAAGCTCGACCATGGTACATACTAACCTTGAACCATAGTGCGTACTGACCTCGCCCCACGGTACGTTAATGTCTCGACTTGCAGCATACGTCTCTCGATCCATCCATTACCCGCAGTATACGACCCATTTGTTGACTTTTCCATCCACCCGTTGACCATGTACCACAGTACATGAAAACCTTCCCTCGGTACGTGTCTCTCGAGCTGATGGCCTTCCCGTTGTCCATGACCACCGACCGTTGACTTTTCCAGCAACCATTGACTTTTCCAGCAATTGTTGACTTTTATAACTTTGTGCCTTTCTTCTCTTTTATTCATCTTGATCAATAAGTAGTAGATATTTACAATAAGCAATTATAACATCTACACGCCTATAAGGCTATATTTATAACACTCCCCCTTTGCTTCTTATTGTTAATTATGTATTACGCACTGCCTCACTAAAAATCTTGTCATGGTAAATTCAGTGGGATAAAAACCATGATGAGAAAAAAAGAGGACAGTGATATAACCTCCCCCTGAGAAGATTGATATCATATGTTTCGTAACTGACGCATTCTGATATTGTGAACATATTTTCTGAATGTTGTAGTGGGAAGCGCTTTCGTGAACAGATTTGCTGCATTGTCTTCTGATTGTACCTTCCCACGGTACTTGTCTCTCGATCTGATGGCCTTCCCGTTGTCCATGACCACCGACCGTTGACTTTTCCAGCAACCATTGACTTTTCCAGCAATTGTTGACTTTTATAACTTTGTGCCTTTCTTCTCTTTTATTCATCTTGATCAATAAGTAGTAGATATTTACAATAAGCAATTATAACATCTACATGCCTATAAGGCTATATTTATAACACTCCCCCTTGGCTTCTTATTGTTAATTATGTATTACGCACTGCCTCACTAAAAATCTTGTCATGGTAAATTCAGTGGGATAAAAACCATGATGAGAAAAAAAGAGGACAGTGATATAACCTCCGCCTGAGAAAATTGATATCATATGTTTCGTAACTGACGCATTCTGATATTGTGAACATATTTTCTGAATGTTGTAGTGCGAAGCGGTTTCGTGAACAGATTTGCTGCATTGTCTTCTGATCGTACCTTCACACGGTACGTGTCTCTCGACCTGATGGCCTTCCCGTTGTCCATGACCACCGACCGTTGACTTTTCCAGCAACCATTGACTTTTCCAGCAATTGTTGACTTTTATAACTTTGTGCCTTTCTTCTCTTTTATTCATCTTGATCAATAAGTAGTAGATATTTACAATAAGCAATTATAACATCTACACGCCTATAAGGCTATATTTATAACACTCCCCCTTTGCTTCTTATTGTTAATTATGTATTACGCACTGCCTCACTAAAAATCTTGTCATGGTAAATTCAGTGGGATAAAAACCATGATGAGAAAAAAAGAGGACAGTGATATAACCTCCCCCTGAGAAGATTGATATCATATGTTTCGTAACTGACGCATTCTGATATTGTGAACATATTTTCTGAATGTTGTAGTGGGAAGCGCTTTCGTGAACAGATTTGCTGCATTGTCTTCTGATTGTACCTTCCCACGGTACTTGTCTCTCGATCTGATGGCCTTCCCGTTGTCCATGACCACCGACCGTTGACTTTTCCAGCAACCATTGACTTTTCCAGCAATTGTTGACTTTTATAACTTTGTGTCTTTCTTCTCTTTTATTCATCTTGATCAATAAGTAGTTGATATTTACAATAAGCAATTATAACATCTACAAGCCTATAAAGCTATACTTATAACACTCCCCCTTGGCTTCTTATTGTTAATTATGTATTACGCACTGCCTCACTAAAAATCTTGTCATGGTAAATTCAGTGGGATAAAAACCATGATGAGAAAAAAAGAGGACATTGATATAACCTTCCCCTGAGAAGATTGATATCATATGTTTCGTAATTGACGCATTATGATATTGTGAATATATTTTCTGAATGTTGTAGTGGGAAGCGCTTTCGTGAACAGATTTGCTGCATTGTCTTCTGATCGTATATATTGAATGTCCATTTCTTGATTTTTCTCAAGTTCTTCTGTGAAAGAGAAAAATTGTGGGGGGGGGGGGGGGATATGTTTCGTTCGGTCGCTTTTAATATAACCTTCCTTGTTTTGAGCAACACAAGCGGCATTATCTTAAAACAATTTTATTGGCCTTTTATTTATGACCATTCCACTTGCTTTTTGTATGTATTGAGTCATGGGTCTAAGTCACACACATTCTCTACATGCTTCGTGTATTGCAATTTTTTCTGCATGATTTGAGGAGGTAACAACCAGAGTCTACTTTTGGGAACGCCAAGAAATTGCAGTACCTTCAATTGTGAAAACATATTCGGTTTGTGATCGAGCTTTATGTGGTTCTAATAAATAACATGTGGTAACACGAGTTTTAACCATATATCCTACTGAAAGTGCACAACAAACATAATAGTATTTAGGGGTCGAATTCCTCAGAGAACCAGATCACACTTTCGACTTCTATCGAATCGCAAGCTATATCAATGAAAATCAGAGAAGTAAATACTGACAACTTAAACGCGAATGTAATCAAATAACTAAAGCAATCGAATATCGGGTATTCACTCAGGAGTTAGAACTCTTGTCAGGGAAACTATTCAGTAACTAATCTGATCATATTCTCGGCTTGAACATAAATAAAGATAAACCAACTCTCGTTGAATCTACCCCTCTACTTCTAATCTAAAGGTCCTAACTCTCGTTGGTTTCAGATTATAAGTAGGCTTTATCGCTTAGGTTCAATTACCCACAACCCAACCTAACATCAACTCTCATTGGTAGTGAAGGAGTTGCTCTTCTAATCTAGTTCTAGTTCTTAACAAACTTCTGGAAAGTTAACAACCTAAAATCATCGACTAGGTGATCAACCTAATGCATTATACTCAAGTATTAGAAGGAGAATCATCTATTCATCAATCATATTTGTTCCCTAACAGTGAATTCTAAAAATCTAGATGAACTGAAACTGAAATTGCATTAATAAACATAAATAGGATTCATAAATTCTTCTCTGTGAAGAGATCTTCTTCCTAGCTTACAAACTCTCAAACTTTTGTAAAAATCGTTCTTCAACAACTCAAAGACGCCACTCAAAATAAAATAGGAAAAGAGTATTTATAGGTCCCAAAACAAGAGCTGAAAAATCGTGAAATTAGGCTTCTTTCGAAGGGCATCGATCGATCGATCCTTGTGTTAATCGATCGATCTTTGGATATTGAGTCGATCTCTCAGAAGCCAAGTCGTTCTTTAGATTGTGCACATATTCTTTGTTAAAGCACTGATCGGTCAACCCTTATGTTGATCGATCGATCCTTCCTCACGTGAAGAATACTAGAAAATGATTTAAACTTCTCCAAAGTCCACATTCAAGCATGATTCCAACTCTGAGCGTTTTTGACTTGAAATCTCAATAAAACGCAGACGAATCCCCCCAAATATAACCGTAATAAAAAGCTCAAAACTGACAAAATATGAATAACATCAGCCTGCATCTGCAAAACCAACTAGATCGACACTAGAATTTTGATTATCAAATAATCTCAAGTCAGTTGTTCCCTGGAGATAACAAAATATATTTTTTATTCCACTCCAATGCTTGCACGTGGGTGATGAGTTGTATTTAGCAAGCACATTTGTAGCAAATGCATCTGGTATAGGACAATTTGCAAGATACATGAGCCAACCAATAGTGCTCATATAAGGTACTTCAAGACCTAATACATCTTCGTTATCTTCACAAGCTCGGAATAGATTTTTATCGATATTCAATTATCTATTGACCATTGGAGTACTCAAAAGAGTCGTTTCATCCATATAAAAGTGTTTTAAGATTCTTTTTGTATAATTCGGTTGATGTACAGAAATTTCATTCCGAAGATGCTCGATCTAGAATCCAAGACAAAAAAAATTATGTCTCAGATCTTTCAATTTAAACACTTTCTTCATGTGAGCTCTTATCTCATCAATTTTCTTTTGAGTACCAATTATGTTCAAGTTATCAACATATACAGCAATGATCACAAACCCATATATAGATTTCTTGATAAATAAGCAAGGACATATTGCATTGTTGGTATACCTTTTACTCAACAAATATTCACTTAAGCGATTATTCCACATGGATTGTTTTAAGCCATAAAATGATCGTTGTAATTTGACAGAACATATTTCTTTGGATTTTGAGTTCAATATTTTAGGCATCTTTAATCCTTCTAGATCTCTCTCTCTCTCATATATATATATATATATATATAGCATTATCAAGTGATCCATATAGATTTGCTGTCACAACGTCTATTAGATGCATTTCTAGATTTTTAGATGTCGCTAGGCTCATGAGAAATCTGAATTGGATCCATTATTGGAGAATATGTTTCTTCATAATCAATTCCCTGTCTTTGAGAAAAACCTTGGGCAACAAGTCGGACTTTATATTGTGTTACCTCATTTTCCTCATTTCTTTTTCGAACAAATACCCATTTATAACCAACAGGTTTTATATGTTCAGGCGTTATGACAATAGATCCAAAAACTTTTATCTTATTAAGGGAGTTCAATTCAGTTGTCATGACCATTTTCCATTTCTCCCTATCAGGTTTTTCTTGGCATTCAAATATGGACTTTGGATATGGATCATCACTTTCATTATCAATTTCTTTTGATACAGAGAATGAGAAAGTTCCATCATCATCTTCTATTTCATTTCTAACCCAAATATTTCAGTTTTGGGTATAGTTGATGGAGATCTCATGTGTTTCTTTATCTGCTTCTTCAAGATTTTTCTCTGTATGATTTGGTTATTCTAGACCATTATTATGTATTTCTCCCAATTTTTTTTCTTTCAGGGAGTCTTATCTTTTGATCCCACTGGTCCTCTCTGTTTTCAATTGAACCTTAGGCTCATTTGCAATGTTTCCATCATTTTGTTCTTCTGGAACCATAACTCTAGATGGAACATTTACAGCGGGTATATATAATTTTGTCACCCATTTTGTATCGGTGAACGCGTCTAGTATCTCATTTGCCATATTTAGTAAATGCACAATTTTCTGAACTTCCAGTTCATGTTGTTTTGTCACGCATGCTGGAAATTCATCTACATTAAAATGACAATTGTCAAAACGTGTCGTAAACATATCACCAGATTTTGGTTCCAGAACCGGATCATACTTGGTGATGTATATCCAATATATATCCCCAATCTCCTTTGTGGTCCCATTTTTGTCCTTTGTGGCGGTGTTATAGGAACATAAACTGCACATCCAAAAACACGGAGATGGGATATATCTGGGGAGTATTTATGATATGGATTCGGTCTTATTTAAATTAGTGCCGCAGCATGCAAAATTGCATGACCCCATATTGAAATTGGGAGTCTTGTTCTCATCATTAACGGTTGTAATCGTTTAATCAAACACTCAGTCATGCAATTTTGTGTGTGAACATGGGGAACTGGATATTCAATATTTATTCTCAATGACATACAATAGTCATTGAAAGCTTGTGAGGTGAATTCACCAACGTTATTCTTTATTGTATAATCAAGAAATTGTGCCCTCAACCTGATTATTTGGACAATGAATTTTTTGGAAGTCATATTTCGTTTGCTCAATAGACACACATGTGACCATCTACTAGATGTTTCAATTAATACCATAAAATATCAAAATGGCCCGCATTATGAATTGATAGGTCCACATATATCACTATGTATTCAATCTAGAAATACCAGAGATTCATTCCCAACTTTGCATGGTGATGGCCGAGTTATTAATTTTCCAAAAGAACATGCATTACAAAGAAATTCTTTTGCTTGAAAAATCTTATGGTTTTTCAGCGAATGGCCATTTGTATTTTCCACAATCTTCACATCATGACTGAACCAGGGTGCTCTAAACGTTCATGACAGATTTTGAATGTACACGTAAACTTCGGGTTTACTGTAACATATGATTCAGCCTTTTGCTCATCTGAAGACGTTTTCGACTTATCGATGGTAGCAAGGAGTTTTCTTCCTCTAAAATGCATTTCTGCTGTAACTGCCCATCTCATATATTTGTTTCCCGATATATCAATGGCGGGGATTTTGTGTTTAGCCAAATTTGACATAATTACTGCATAATAATAATAAAATTTTATTAAATATTTGACACAATATTATTAAAATATAATATTAAATAACATATTGCCTAAATACAAAAAAATGAAACAAACAAGCGATTACAAAGATATATGAAGCACAAATAGTCAGAACAACTGTTATCTAAAATTCTTCGGGAGTGTTTTCAAAAATGAAAAGCTCGTAAACTGAAGAAATAATTGTAACCAAAGAAACGATTAAAATCCATATAAACATTTTCGTGATGGGGAAGAACTTTTGTTTGAGTGAAGAGATGAGAGAAGAATGAGTGTATTTATAGATGAAAAACTTGTATGTAACTGTTGGAAATAGTGCTTAGAGCTGTATTGTATATATATGTATTATTATGATTACTTTTCTTTCATAACCTTTAGAAAATATAATTAAAATAAATTTATCAGAATTAATATTTACCAATAATAACATCATTATGAATCAATCAAATTATAGAGATAGATAATCACATATTAGACATTAGTTAAAACAACAATAATTTAAAAATGTATTGTTTGTCTTCTTGACAAATTTATTTTGTTTATTTATTTTGTATAATCGTTATTTAGGAACGTTTTGTAATTGTCTTCGGGACATCTTATCATTGTATTGTTCTTCAGGAACACTTTGTAAATGTCTTTTGGACATTTAAAGACATTGATTTAAGGAGGCCTAGCCTACCATATGATCATGATCGTGGAGGCATAACCTTCCATAACGATCAATTCGGGAAAAAAAAATTTATTATCCCGAACAAAAATATATTTGTATGGGGAGAAAATCACCCTATTTTTTGGCCATTATTACAATATATAATTTAAATTTAAATGTATAAAATATATGTATGGCCCCAATTTACTTATTATTACAAAGTATAAAACAGTATAAAACAGATTTGATGAAAATTAAATTTTACATTTCGTATTACTGGAGCACTTCGTGCTGATAACGTGTTATAAAATAATTATATAATTTTATTATATTATATATTATAATGTGTGCATGAAAGAAAAAGATGGCAGAGGTGACGTAGGTAGGAAAAGTCTTTTTGTATTATTGTTGTTTTGTTATGTATAATAATTCAATCCCTCGTTCATATTTATAGTGAAGAGAGACGGTGAAATAGTAGATATTTATAATAAGCAATTATAAATCTACAAGCTTATAAGTTTATATTTATAACAGTATATATAGAAGAAGTGTGTTTTAGAGAAAGAAAAAACTGAAACTTTATTAATGAAATGTTTTACGAAGATGCCTTAAATGCAACAAAGATTATACACTAGAACTTGTTAAAGCCATAAACTTATTAAGTAGTGGTCAATATCAACTTGGCAAATAAAAGTAGCATGATCACATAACTCATGTTTGTGGAAATCCTAGTATTCTTTCTTCATCTTCCTGATCGGTCTCTGTCAGAGGAAGACTGAGCTGAGCTAGAATGAATAACCTTTGCATATTTGAAGCTCTTATGTAAAATCTCATGCCCGGTCAGAAACTGTAAATTTTAACCCAAAAAAAAAAATCTAATTCTGGAGTATATAACTCATATTCGGATCAAAACTCATACATCTCTTTAGATCTTAGACTACACGATAGATAGCTAACTACTAGATTTACTCAGCTTTTTAGTCTTTCATGTTAATTACTTTTCATATTAACATAACCCGAAAGGTCAACTTCAAAAAATTTGTGCAATATTAGACTTTTGATATTTTCATGGTACTTCATCACCTCTCAAAGGAAAAACTCATGAACTAACTTGTAAACACACAAAATGATTCGGTGGAACCTAAAGGTTTTCTTATTCCAAAACAGAAAGAGAACAGTTTTTGGTTACTTATTCATACGTATTATATAAGATAAAAACACATCACGATAGGCCATTTGAGAGGAGAAATCAGAGTCCTTAGGGCCCATTGGGACAGCAACATGGGCAGCATGAACCAGGTGGAGCAGATGCACAACATAGACACATTGGATACGAATTGGTGGTGATGGTACCATCAGCTTACGCCTCCAGAAAACAAAAATCCACTTTAAAATAAGGAAACTGAGAGTGTGTATGAAACTCAGAGATTAGTTAGCTTGCCTCCTAATTGCACATCAGCTGCTTGGCATGGAAGTATTGGAGACAATACCAACGCCAGAACAAGAACATATAGGAGGATGTTGGATTTTGATGTCCCAGTTTTCGTTG
The DNA here is from genome assembly GCA_023374145.1 of Lepidium sativum. NCBI lineage: Eukaryota > Viridiplantae > Streptophyta > Magnoliopsida > Brassicales > Brassicaceae > Lepidium > Lepidium sativum. The sequence goes on along the minus strand of JAKUCM010001068.1, from coordinate 38,716 downwards.
CAGCTTCAAGATATGTTAATGTGAATTTTTTTACTCAACTAAACCAATCTGCTGTTGTATGGTGAGATGACGTTTATATAGACGGGGGAGAGAATAGAAGTAAGCTGCAAGAAGTTGGCCAAGAAGAGGACTTAGCAATCAAGTATGTAATATCAATTCTAAATTTGACCTAAGAAAATAAAATAAAAAAAGATAACAATACTGGTGATAATTGACCAAAATAAGCCAATTTATTTAATGATGTAACTTCCTATTGATTTCACATGGTATTTGATGTCAACGATTTCGTAACGAGTTCAAACTAAAAGATGAGAAATGGTTGAAGAGTTAGGCCAATGATTCTGTAACACTTAAACAAACTTGTCAGATTCTCTGGCAAAAGCAGGGTGATAGAAATGTCATATACAGTTTTAGTGACTAAGCTACAATGACACAATAGACAGAGTTGTAAAACTGTAAGTGTTACAAGTTCTCATTTAAAGATGAGAAAAGGTAGAAGAGGCTTTGCTAAAACCTAACAATTCTATGGTCGACATGCACAGATGAAGAAACAATCGTGATGAGCATATAACGTCATTCTTTAGGCAGGACCTTGATCGATAATAGGATATATTTAAGGCTGTTGTGACTCTCCTCCTTGCGTTCCAGGCTCTTCCTTTTCTCCTAATGCTTCTTGGCTGACATAACCTTCAGGAAACGTTGGCGGTTGAGGTGTTGGGGGTAACTAAACAACGCAACACAACAGGTAAGTCTCGCAATTAGAAGAAAAGTATAGGAAGTAGAGAGTCAGCAGCATAAATCATGCCAGCAAGACAGCTTTAGAGATCCAGCAGATGTATCACAAATGCACCTTGCGATATAAGGAGTTAAAGAATGGCATCAACTCGCTTTACTTCCTTTAGATCAACTGTCTCGCCAGCAAGCTTTGACTCGGAAGGTTCATTCTGGCTTTCAGTATCAACTAAAACATATTGATAAAATGACAATATTGATGAAGTAAGTTATCTATCATAAGTAGTTAAAGCCAAAACTAACTTCTTTAGCATTGGCCTTCAGCTTGGTAAATAAAAGTAGCCTGCTAAATTAACTGAAAAACTTTGCCTATTTCAACAAAGCATGAACAAGTTGATCGAGCTATCAAAAAACTTCCAAACCAACTCCTATAGCAGAAGCTTTTGACTAATTGGGAACAGAACCATCATCTTTTGCAATAACATGAACTTTACCTTGTCTAATGGTCTCCAATTTTGCTGCAGCAATAGAGAAAGCCTTCGATATATTATAAACAGTCCGGCCCTGGTTCAAACATACAAAATGAGAAAGCAAAGAAAACAAAACGTTCCAGAAACTAAAGCAGACAACTTTAGTTAGTAACTATCCTCTCAGCAACACACAAATTTAAAGAGAAAAATGAACAAACTTACAACTCTGAGCTGCGAAGACACTACAAAGCTGTGGAGCTTGGTATATCGAACCATCCAAGATATAATATGTGAGCATTGGCGTGATTTTCTCTGGACCATCCCCTTTTTGCTTACGGAAGACAAACAGGTTTGGTTCAGTAGCATCAGTGAGCATATATTCTAGGCCTGTCATCTTCCTGCAGAGAAATATATGAGCAATGTGAAACATAATCACAGAATTGTCCATATCTCCATTTCTCCAACAGAGACCATATCCAGATAAAACCTAAAATAAAAACCTTGAGTGATTGAGCAAGGTATTTCATAATCGTGTCCGGGTCGAGCAAATCAAATTCAAAGGTAAAATACTGAGGAGCTTACGAGAGGTGAGAGAGATCGAGAGGGTGAATGAAGGAGGAATCTGCTCCACTGCATTGCCATTGAAGGTATCGGCAGTACCCGCGGAGAGCAGTGAGGAGTCCATGGAAGTGAGTCGATTCGCCGGGAACAAGACGAACCAAAAAGAGCGAAAGAGAGAGAGAAAGTTATACAGCTCAGCCCAATGTTATAGGCTATGGGCTTTGGTGCTTGCGAACTTCATTGGCCCAAAATAATCAGAATTAAACAAATGTGCTATCAACTTTATCATCTTTAAGCTACTTTTTTGTTCCAAGTGTTGAAACAGTCTTTTAATACATTTCCTACAGTTTTATATGTTTTTATTAATATTTTGCTATTACCATTGAATATGTAAACCATAAGTAATAAGATATCTTTTGTTGTATTGTTTACAACATTTGTGTTATCCATATAATATTGTTAATGATTTGAGGTTGAGTTATTAATTAATTTTGGTGATATAATTTTTATAAAACAAACAATGTTTTTGTTTTTTTTTTATAGATATTGAAGTACAACGGACTCATTAACCAAATTTTTATATAATGTAGATAATAAAATTTGAATTCTAGATATAAGATAATACATATCTTTAATATATTTACTATCTACAACTAAACTAAAATCACTTCACACAAAAAATACATTAATAAAAAAAAGACATTAATTAAAACACGTTAATTAAATAATATTATCAGCTAAGGTTTTTCAAAGTATGTAATAAATAATGTGTTTAGTAAAGATATCATAACCAACGATACGATCTATATATTTCTAGTTGCACCAGAATAAATAACGAATTTGTGGTTTCAACTATTATAGTTTTATAAATTATTTGTGGGTTCGACTACTAAACGATGATAATTAACAAAGAAAAAAAACTACTAAACGATGATAACCTAATTAATTAGAAGCACACAATTTCGGATATAGTCAATAATAGGAGGATTCGAGTCTCTCTCTGAATTTTCTTTTTCTTTTAGACAAAGGAATCTTCTATCGTTTTCTCTCTTCAGTGTTGGCGACATTAGCTGTTCATCGGAAAAGGGAATTTTTTCTTCTTTTTCTTCCTTTTCCTCTAGGTTTAGTTCTCTCCCAGTGATTGAGGCAAGTTCTATATATCTTTAAAGAGATAGTTCCCCAGATCTAAGTTTGAAGAAGCAAGATTTTTCGGAGAAATGGCACCGGTTATAGCAAGGATGAATTCGACGTCTTACTTTGGATCTTGCGGATCTAGTTATAACGAGGACGAATCCAAACTCAGGTGAGTTCTAACATAGCTTCTCCGACGTATCTTTCTGGGACTTCGTTAAAGTAGCTGGTCATAGCAAGGATGAATTTGGTGACATGTTTAGAGGTGGTGGTGTTGTTTAGATGAAGTGGTACGTTGATTAGGAGTTGGTTCATAGGTTCAGTCGTTGGATTGATGAGTAGAGTTGTTGCTTTGAAGGTGGTGACGGCTTCTACGTAAGATCCATAGCGGCGGTTTTCTCCGGCAAGGGACGAAACACCAAGTTTGAGGAGGCTTCAAGCTGAAAGAGACCCTCCAAAGGTTTTGGTTCTCTTTCCTCGCCACTTTTTCTCATTGGTGATCTAACTCCACGACTCCACTATGGTTTCTCAAAGGTTCTTCGGATTTAGCAAAGCTCCAGGAGGCAATCTCAGATGGCTCTGACAAATCGAGATCAGAGGCGGCCACAATCGTTGTTAACAACATCAGCGACGGCTGCAGTCAGTTAGAGGTGTCATAATGCATCACTACCCATGGGTTGGCTTGTTTGTTTGTGAATTTATTAAAATTCAGGTAATATTTTTGTACCCAAATAAATTAATGGAAGATATGGATTACCACTTATGGATCTTTAAATTCAGTAGGATGATCCGTTAGGGTATGGGTTAATTATAGAAAAATAATTTCTTTTATGTATATGTATAAGAATAAAATCTACCATATATTCTTATATAAAATAACATAATTTTTTTATATATAATTATAACTAAAGAAACTACTATAAATTATGTAAAATATCTATAGAACCGATTTTTTTTATATAAAGATGTGTTAAAATATATAGAAATGGAAATTACAGTAGAATGTCTAAAAATATAATTTTTTTTATAAATATATAATTTATGTATATGGATATCGATTATAACTTATTAGACCAATAAATTTAATATATTAAAGTTTGAATATCTAAATATTAACCTAAAAAAATAAACTGGTGGATCAAACCTATTCATTAAATTATATTATCCACATGAATTTGGATCAGGTGGAATTACTATTCTGACACCCCTGAATAAAATCCCAAGAGTTTCCTTTTCTTTTGAGCTTCATAATCCCCTGAATAGAATCCTCATTGAACCTTGTGTTGGTCTGATAGATAATAGACTAGACTATTCTATTTTTCTTGCTCAGTTACTATGGCTTCTAGTGTATTTTCCTCTCCGTAAAATTATTTCAATAAAACAACCTTTATCAAAAAATTAAGACACATAAACGAAGATCTTTTTAAAAGACAAAGTTAGTAAAGACAATTTAGGTCAAAGTCAACTACCATATAAATCAAGAGAATGTTTTGTGTATTGCATACACGTCTCCTCCCTGGACCAGCGAAGCCAGTTGATAGTAGGCTAATTGCCCCGTTTATTTTTGTATTGAATGTTTTATGTTTCAAGTGTCTTGTAAATTTTTTCTTCTTTTTTTTTGGTCGAAAAAAATTTGTTCTTCTTTTGAATAATCTTTTTAGATCTTTGTTCTTAATCTATAGATGATTGTTTTAGTAAATCGAATTTGAATCAAAACTAGCTAATATATTGTGATACAACCAAACCCAATCAATTGTGTTGTTCAGTGGATTCTATATTCACAAACTCAAAAACCAAAAACAAACGGTGAACCAAAATTCAAGTTGAATAAAGAAGGCAAACTTTTTTTCTGTTTTTTTTTTTTGTTTCTATGGGAATTAAACAGTCAAAATGAAAATGTGTTAAGTACATACATATGATGTAATTTAACAAAATTAGAGATTAAACGAAAAACAACAAAGTAAGTTTTCTCTAGTCGGCGGCTGGGATTAGGGTTAGAGTTTTTAGGGTTTTAGGTGGCCGAGGGTGATGGCAGTCGCCTAGGGTAGGTCTTTCTAGGTCTTAGTTCTTCCGTGGGTAGGGTTTAGGTTTAGATCGGAGTTTTTTTCGCTTTTTAGGTCTCGTTCAGAGTGTTTAGAAGGTTTGGGAGAGTGAGGAAAAGTTTTCGAGTTTTAGGTTTAGGTTTTCGTTCGTTTTCTTTCGTCGGGAGGAGCTTTTAGAGGTGTTAAGTTCTCGGGTTTTTCAGTGGGTCTAGTGGATCCTTTTGGCTCTTGCGGATCTTTTGTTTATAGTTCTGGGGTGAAAGTTTTTTAAGTTTCTGGGGTTTCTGCGGCTAGGGTCTCGACATCCTTTCCGGCGCTTTTTTGGTTTCAAATGAGGTTCGAAGGTAAGGTCTTATGTTGACTGTTTGCTCCCTCATTTTTCATTTGAATTTCATATTGGTAATAGGAAGGACAGAAGGTGGTGGCTGTCTTAGAGAGATTTGGCCAATTAGGAAGAAATATAGTCAACACTGTGGTAACATTATACCCACAGAGTGGCTAAGGATCATGTTTCTGAGTGTTCTAAGTTGTCTAATAGTTGGAAAACAGTTCCTCCTAATATCATCTGGAGGTAACAGTTTCCGAGTTAGGAAAGTAAGCTATGGTTATATAGCATTTACAGAAGATGGTGGGATTTTGTTATTTCTAGATTCCGTAAGTTTGTCTGTGGAACAATGTTGGTTTTTAAATAAAGAGCGAAGCTTACTAAAAAGAATCAACTTTAGGGTGGGTGATAAAAATGACAAAAATTGGTTGGAAGGTGATGACATTTTGAGGGATAAGAAGTTAATGAATTTGGGAACAAGAATTATAGATGTCGATGTACTAGTACATTTCCAAAAATTTCCTTATTCGAGGAAGAAGAGTTATGTGTGGTTAATTTTAGTTCTCTTTTCCGAGATTCAGATGTACGCTTAATAAATATACATTGCTTGCTCTGGTTTCTCTCAGGATACAGAGGATCGAGGATACGTAGGCTATGAATTAAGCTGTTTGGATAAGAAGAAGTTCGAAATTTTAGGTTTGTTAGAGATCCTGTTTTACAGGCTGCTAATAGTCCTAGAATCTAGGAACTTAATTAAATTAAATAAGGTCAATACCTATTATAAAAAGACTTTCTCGATCACGTTTTGTTGTCAAGAGCAGTCTTCTCTTTTCTATATTTCTTTCTGAACCTCAAAGGGAGAATCAATTTCTCAGTCGGGTTTAGTTAGGAAGAATGGCGAGGGTTCGCCATAGTCTCGGGTTTTGAAAATCAGAATTCCTAAAATAGATAACTCTGAGCTCTTAGCTCGTAGTTCTAAGGTTATGATGGGGCGTTGTTTAAACTCGGGGATCCAGAATGTGGATACTTTCCTATTTCGGATGCCCCAATTTTGGAGTCTAGTAGGAAAGGTTAAAGGGCTAAATTTGGGTAATGGTCGTTTCCAATTCGAGTTCGAGTTAGAATCTGATCTGCTTAATGTCTTAGATTACTGGTCGGTGAATTTTGACAACTGGATGGTTGCATATGCTCCATGGAAAGCTATGACAGATGCGGACTATCCTAGTCTAATTCGCCGTTGGATTAGGATAACGGGGATCCCGTTTGAGTATAGGGTCGAGGAAGTATATAGGGTGGTTGCGGGTTCTTTAGGATCAGTGATCAATGTTGATGTCACAAAGGGTCAAGTCCTAATAGAGGTCCCTTGTTCTAAACCCTTAGTGTTTTCTTCGATCTTGGAGTTTGAAGAAGGTAGGGAATCCAAGGTGATGTTTGAATATAAGAGGTTGGTAGGGTATTGCTCATTATGCTACAGAATGACGCATGACACTAATGTGTGTTACAAGGCTAAAAAGGAAATGAAAGAATCATTAAACTTAGGTACTAGAGGAGTTAGTACTGCTGGGAAAAATAAAAGCTTTAAAGGGGCCTTAATTGGGTGAAAACGAATTCCGGGCATTAATCGAGTTCTGGTTTCTAAGGAAACTAATGCAGGGAGCAAACGAAACCGCAGTATTACGGCTGATTCGGTTCCGGTAGCGAAGAGCAATCAGGTATGGTTAAACAAATTTAATTACCTATATATGTATTACAGGGATAATCTAATTAAAAACTTGCCTATTCAGGAAGTTGCAGGGGATAGAAGTGAGCTGGTGGATTCTGGGAAGAATGTCAGAAGGCCTCTCTTCCAGAATACAGTAGGAGGAACAGCGGATAATGTTGTGGCTAACATGCCCGATTTAGCAGATGGGATGACGGTTGCTGGAGGGGATTTGGACTCGGTTCTTCCTGTCGTAACAGATCCGACCTTGGAGGTATCAGATACAGCTGAGGAAGAAATGCAGTGGGTGAGTGGGGAACCTCTGGAGGAGGTTCTACACACGGCTGAACGGGAATTTGAGGATGATACAGCGCGAGTTGTGCAAGATACAGACGCGGTTGTTCCAAACAGACAACCTTTGACACTCAAGGAAGAAGAGCAGATTCATGCAGCCTTTCTCGCCAATTTGCAGAATGGTAAAGAAGACAGAGTGGTCTCAATAGATGTCGGATTGGGAAAGGCTATAAAAAAGGATATTCCTCTTCGTGGAGTAAGTACAAAATAGATGGCTTTATTGGGAACCATGTCTCCAAGGAAAACACCACGGATGACTAAGAATAAGGAGGTGCAGACAAAGGAGCTAGATCAAGGCTCCAAAAAGCTTTAGTTTCTATGATTTATTGTCTTTTAGTTGGTAATGTTTTTTATTTGGGGTGTTGCCTAATAATAAAGGATTCAGGACAGAATCCATATTGGGAGTTAATAAAAAATTTTGTATTTCTGCTGGTTTTTAATTTAATTCTATTGGCTTTCAAATTAATGGTGTTGGGTTTGAATGTAACTCGTTTCATACAATTCGATATAGACTATCTAAGGTTATATAGGGGACAAAATATTTGGTTAAGCTGGGGATTTATCCCAAGATTAATGTTGGTATTAATGAGATTAAGGTTACAGGTAGGGTCTCATATGAGCTTTTCTCCATGGGTTTTGTTAGATTGGTTTTGGAAGGGTCCCTCCCATTTTTTAAAGTGGATCCGAGATGGGCTTTTAATTTTGTCAAGATTTTGGGCTTATTCCATATTTGGAATTAATAGTCAATTTAATACACAGATAATTATGGACAGCGTTATGGTCCACCAATTGAGAATTGTGATATGAATATAAATACACTTTGCTGGAACTGCTAGGGAATTGGCAATAAAATTACAATTAACTACCTTAGGGATATTTGGAAAAAACATAGGCCGGAGTTTCTATTTTTGTCAGAAACAAAAAACTCGTTTATGTTTTTGGAAAATATACAATTACACTTAGGCTATAAGAATTTGTCTACATTCGAACCAATTGGAAATAGTGGGGGTTTGGCACTCTTTTACCCGGATAATTATGGTGTTGACATTAGATATAAGGATAAAAATATGATTGATATCTCAATTAATTTGGAAGGTCACTTAATATTTATAACCTTTTTGTACGGTGAACCGGTACAAAGGAACAAAGATTATGTGTGGGAAAGATTAACCAGTATGGGAAGCTCTAGATCTGGGCCATGGTTGGTGATAGGGGATTTCAATGAACTGACAGGAAATCATGAGAATCAAGGGGGAGCGATGAGGAATGACTCGTCATTTTTGAATTTTAACCAGATGCTGAGGATCTGTGGTCTAGTTGATTTCCTGAAAATTGGGAATAGTTGGTCCTGGCGCGGTGTTCGACACAATGGGATCATACGTTGTATGTTGGATAAAGCGTTTGGGAATGGGGATTGGCACGAATTATTTCCGCTATCAGCGGTGGAATACCTCGAGATGATTGGATCGGACCATAGACCGATTGGTGGTCGGTTTGCGGACCAAATTTATCGAAGGAAAAAGCAATTTGTTTTTGATAAGAGATGGACTGGTAAGGAGGGGTTCCAGGAGTTTGTGGACAAGAGTTGGCATCTACCATCAATGATAAATGGATGGTCATTTGCCAATAAGATAAAAATCTGCCGTCGGGAGATTTCACATTGGATAAGTAAAAGTGTATTTCTCGGTTGTAGAAAATTGGATGATTTGAAGAAAGTCCTGGAAGATTGCAAAAATTCCTCGAATGACGATCCGAGGAAGATTTTAGAGGCAACAATGAATCTAAAACAGGCATACTTAGAGGAGGAAACTTTTTGGAAACAAAAAAGCCGTAATAAATGGTTAAAAGAGGGTGATGAAAATACCAACTTTTTCCATGCTCAGACACAACAGCGTCGTGCTAGGAATAAAATTGTGGGGCTACTAAATCTCCAGGGAGATTGGGTGACCAAACAGGAAGATCTCTTTTAGGAAGCGACGTGGTATTTTAGGGATTTATTTACCAGTTTGGGGAAAACAAGGGTAAATTGTGACATTATTGAAACCAGAGTCACTGAATTGGATAATCAATGGCTGATGAGAACAACAACTAGGGAGGAATTGAAAACAGCTCTATTTATGATGGATCCGGGGAAAACACTAGGCCCGGATGGAATGACTGCTTTGTTTTTCCAACATTCTTGGGAAACAGTAAAATAGGACTTGCTGCTTTTAGTTAATAATTTTTTAACAAGGAGAGTGTTTGAGAAGAGCTTAAATAGGACTAATATCTGTCTAATACCAAAAATAGGACGCCCGACTAGTATGGCTGAATTTAGGCCAATTAGTCTGTGTAATGTTAGTTATAAGCTATTATCTAAGGTTTTATGCCTCAGATTGAAGAGACTTTTACCTAAGTTAATCTCAGAAACTCAATCGGCCTTCATCCCTGGACGATTAATATCTGACAATATTTTAATTGCACAGGAAATGTTTCACGCTTTGCGTACAAATGGCTCAGTTCACGATAAGTTTATTGCTATCAAAACTGATATGAGTAAAGCCTATGATAGGTTAGAATGGAATTTTGTCAGAGTTATGCTAAGACAAATAGGTTTTTGCGATCGCTGGGTGAAGTGTATTATGTATTGCCTAACAACTGTTGAGTATTCACTTGTTATTAATGGTGTTTCGGGGGGTAACATTATACCAAAAAGAGGATTACGACAAGGGGATCCCTTGTCTCCGTACATCTTCATTTTATGCACAGAATGGCTAATTTGTAGACTTGAGTTCGCGGAGAAAACTAAATTGCTTACTGGGTTACCCATAGCTCGGGAAAGTCCGGCAATTTCACATCTTCTGTTTGCAGATGATAGCTTGTTTTTTTGTAAGGCAACCATGGACGAAGCCAAACAAATAATTTTGATCTTCAAAGAGTATGAGTTGATTTCTGGCCAACAAATAAATTTTGGGAAATCATCCATACAATTTGGTCTTGGGGTCTTGGGTATCACAAAACTGGGAGGGATGGGCACATATTTAGGTCTCCCTGAGAACTTAGGAGGAGCAAAATCCAAAGTTTTTGCTTTTGTACGGGAGAAGTTGCAATCCCGCATATGTAATTGGTCGACGAGATTTTTGTCTAGAGCTGTTAAAGAGGTTTTGATAAAATCAGTTGTGTCAGCTTTACCAACATACGTTATGTCATGTTTTCGTTTGCCCCGAGGAATTATCCAGAACTTGATATCAGCAATAGCGGATTTTTGGTGGTCGGGTTCGGGTGAGAGCAAAGGAATTCATTGGCGTAAGTGGGAGGCTCTGTGTAAGCCCAAAATAGAGGGAGGTTTGGGGTTTCAGCATCTGGAAGAATTTAACACGGCAATGCTGGCTAAGCAATTATGGCGATTGTTAGATTACCCAGATTCTCTGGTAGCGAGGGTGCTAAAGGGTCGATATTATAAGGATTCTTGTGTACTAAGGGCCTCTATGAAGGCATTACCATCATATGGGTGGCGTAGCTTATTTTCGGCACGAGAGTTAGTATTTAAGGGATGTATTAAGAGAATAGGGAATGGGAGGACAATCAAGGTTTGGTATGATCCGTGGATACCAGATATTACTCCTCGACCGGAAAGATGGTCAAACATGAATTTATTCCTAAAGTTGACACTAGATCAATTTATTGATAAAACTAGGGGTAAATGGAAGGAGATCCTACTTCGTCAGTATTTTGATCCTCGGGACGTTGAACTGATACTGGGCATTCCACTCTCCCTCCGGGATTGCCAAGATACTTGGGGTTGTCATTATTCGATTACAGGGAGATATTCGGTAACCGGTTACCGAATGGCTATTAAGAGAGACGAGTCAGAACTTTGTCAATTGGGACCAGATTTAAGGGTCTTATATAGCGCAGTTTGGAAATTGAATTGTCCAAACAAAATAAAACACTTCTAATGGCAAATGTTGTCAGGTTGCATCGCGGTTAGTAAGAATATAGCTAGGAGAGGAGTGATTACCGATCCCTGTTGTACTCGGTGCGATGAGGAACAAGAGTCTGTTAATCATGCCTTGTTCCTCTGTCCGCCTGCCCTTCAGGTTTGGGAGTTATCTTGTATTCCATCGCCGCCAGATACTTTTCCTGGCGAGTCTATTTGGTTTAATTTAGACTATTTGCTTCGGCTGTTAGTGATTCAGAGTGGAGCCCAAGTTTTTCCTTGGATTTTATGGCATCTATGGAAGGCGAGAAATGATTTCTGTTTCTCCAACAAACTATTGAATCCGCTACGAGTTTTGACTCTAGCTGAAGCGGATTATGCAGAATGGTCAGATGCTCACATAGGGGAGACTAAAATTAAAAGTTTTCCTATTACTGAAATTTTAATTAGATGATCAACTCTAGTTTTCCCAACCACAGCTAATATGCGATTCATGGGCTTTAAGTGCTTTGTGGATGCGTCCTGGAAGAATAATGACCGCTACTCAGGGTTAGGTTGGTACTGCTTCTCAGATTCAGTGGGGGGAGAAAGAGAGGGGGCCAAGCGTGTAGCAAGGTGTCTTTCCGCTACACATGCAGAGGTAGAAGCAATCCTTTGGGCGATGGAGTCTTTGGTGACACTATTCGTTTTAGACGTGGAGGTATCTACAGACAGCGAGACGGCGGTGAGGATCTTGGAGCGACCGGACGAATGGCCTGCTTTTCATCCTTATCACGAGAGGTTCGCGAGGTTATGCTCGCTTTTCTTGGTGTTCTCTTTGTCACTTATTCCCCGGGTGCTCAATTATAACGCATATTGCTTAGCTCGTCGGGCTAAGGAATTTCTTTATGATCGATGACTCTTAGGGTGGTTTTACTATGTATGCCGTTGACAAAAAAAAAAAAACAAAAAAGCTCTTACCTAAAATAAACATAATTTAGAACTTAACTAAGTATTTTCATGTTTCATCAAATCTGAATTCATATTTGATGTAAATTAAACTTTTTATGTCAATAAAATTATTTTTCTCTATGGATATTAAATCGCACTATTTTGTTTATGAAATTTTTTAAGTTTTACCCTTTCTACTCTATTGTTTTAGTTTTCGTAAATTCATTTTTATAAAAGTTTGCCCCTCACGAAAAAGAAAAAATAACTCTTAAAATTTTTTTATGAAAGATCTTTTACAAACATTTTTCTCTCCGCCAAATTTCTTTTATCTCAAAATTTTTTTAAATAAATTTATAAGATTTTACAAGATCTCTTATAAATAATATATTTATTAGAACTTATAAAAACTAATTTTTAATTTATATTTTTGTGTTTTACTTAGTTTTTAATGTAGTATTAGTGTTTTATAAATTTTATATATTTTGCTTATAAAACCATATAAAATATATATAATCAAAAGGTTGGAAATTTATCTTATTGAAACCTTATAAAAATCAGTTTTATTTTATTAAACTTTTAAAATATATTATCTTAAATTTTATGAGTTAAAGTCATTCTCATAAGTTTCAATATCAAGTGAGTCTATCAAAAATAATATTTGGATTGATTTATTACTTCCTATTAAAAATAACAAGTGCACTATTTAGTAGAATATATAAGTTGTTTTATAAAACCTAATAAATAAACTATTTTGAAATTTCTAGGTTATAATCATTTTCATGGGTTTATGCATCAAATGGGCCGGTTTAAAGTATAATATTTAGTTTTATTTACTCATTTTGATTATTGACTTGGGTTTAAGCATCCAATTAGGGTTTTGTTTTTTACTCAAAAATTGTTATAATCATTCATTTGAGTTTAGACATCCAACTATTTTGTTTAGGATATAATATTTAGTTTTATTTACTTATTTTGGTTATTCCATGAGGTTTATATATAGGGTTTAGTTTTTTTCTCTATCAAAAGTTAATATATTTGTATTTTTGGATTTATGAATCTATTTAGTCTTTTTAGAATATAGTTTTAGTTTGATTTACTAAATTTTGATCATTCCCTTAGTTTATGCATCCAATTATAGTTTAGTTTTTTTGTTTAAAATAATTTATTTATAAATTTTAGTAAATTTTATTCAAAATTGAATTTTTTAGTAGATATTATAATATGACTTATTGATATATTACTTATAAGGTTTTATCAAATCTATTTATAAGGTCTTAAAATCTATTTATAAGATTTTATAGAACTTTATCAGATAAGAATATTGTTTGATGAAAAAATACTTCTGAATCAAAGTAAAAGAAACTGAAATTGATGGCTTAATCAGACTGGATTTGCGATGTGGTACTGTGGAGCAACAGTATTTGGGTTTCATTGGAGTTTAGTGTCTTGACAGAATTGTGTTTAGAGGGTAATATTTTAGGCATTTGGTATAAAGCACGACACAATAATCAATTTAAAAGGTCACACTTAAACAAAATTATGTTTTTTCATTTTTTGGATTTAAAATTTAATTTAATTTATAAATTTAGTGGTGCACAAAAATATTAAAAAATATTTTAACATTAAGTATTTTAATTAATTAGAATTTTGAGATTAATATTTTCTTATCAATTAATTATGATTTATTTATTATCATTTTTATAAGATGTGTAGAAATTTTTTTCTAAATTTATATATATATATATATATATTGATTTTAACTGTTTTTCAATGTTCATTTACTTATTTCAAAATAAAAAAAATATTATTTTTTGAAAATTTCAAACATGTTATTTTCTCAAATATTTTAAATTTTAAAAAATATTTTAAAATTTAAAAAATATTTTAAATATTTGGACAAATTAATTATACGAGTTCAATGAATGAACTTACCCAAAAAATGTAAACTATATTTCTTTTATTAAAATAAATGTGTATTTTGATTTTAAACCGAATGAAACAATTTTATTATAACCTACAATTTTTTTTGCTCTAGGCATCCAATGAATTGAACACTGTACTAGCTGGAGGGGCTTCTTCTAACTCACATCCTTCCTTATTTCTTTATTTCTATATAGAGAAAATCGATTGAAATTATTTGATCAAAAATCAGTCAAAAATATTTTTTCTATATAACTTTTTAACAAAATCATTTTTTGTCAGAAATCTTTTGTTCTACATATAGTGATATATATATATATATATATATATATATAAAGTTAGCTTCTATATATTCAATTTTTGGGAGTTAAAATTTTGGTTGTGGATTAAAGTATTTGAAATAAGAATTTGTGTTCAATAATATGATGTTGTAACTGTCGATTTAGTTTAGTAACTGAATGTTGGAATTTAGGATTTTTACATGACATATATAATATCCATAGAAAGAAGATCGTTTTCTAAAGTTGAAAGGTTGCAAATAAAAAGTATAGAGGTGTTATGGTCAGAATCGACCAAACAGATTGAGTGAAAAGGTCTAGTCAGAGATGTGGAGGGTTTTGAAGGTTGAACATGCTGAACTCAACCCTATAACTCGAGTGTGGAGGTTGAGTGCAACCAAAAGTGTGCGAAATTGTATGAAACTTGACGAATGGAGAAATGAAAAGATGAAACGACTAGTGTTGAAATATGAGTTTGATCTGATGAACAGGTGAGAGTGGACGAGTATAAATATAGATTTGATTGGATGAGTGATTTCTGGTAAAGTAAGTGATTTCTGGATTTCTCTTGAATAGACAAGTTTTTCACTTGAAAGATTTCAGACCTAAGTAAAGAACAAGTTGGAAATCAATTGTTGATCTGACCTTGAAAATATGTTTTTGGATAAAAGATTAAATGAAAACCAAAGTGAGTGTTTACAAAACCCTTATATAGCTAGAATTTTAGGAAAACTAGATAATTAAATAAATAAATGGGCTCAAAGATTGACATGAGTTAAGGCCTAGTTTCTGCTACGAATGAGTTCTCTTAATCAATTGTGATTCAGAATTCTCATTAAAATTTTACTTGGAGAATACATTGGGATAAAACCGAGTGAAAGAAAAAAGTATTAATGGATCACAAGCCCATTTGTAGTACTTCACATGCTTAACCAAAGCATTGTGGAGAAGGTCTTCTTTGTATCCGGCTGGAGTGTTTCATTCACCATTTGGTTAAGTTGCTTAGCTTTTGATCTTGTTATTGCTCTGGCTGTCATCTCCAAAGTCTCTGTTAATCCTTGCTCATCCTCAAGCTCTTCTTCATGGTCGAGTTCTTCAAATACATCTTTGCTGCTGCTCAGGTTCATATAAATATTCAAAACTAATTTTTCTTTAAGAATATTAAGTATATCTCATTGGGTTCTACTTTTAAAGAGATTAGAGGTATCGTGAAATTATGTGCATGTTGTAATATAAATTATGTTCATACAGTGATCATAAAAAGAACAGGGCTAACAACTAAAATAGTTCAATAAGTTTAATTGTGGGTGTTGTATTTCTGAACAGACTTGAACTGATTAATCGCTTCTTAGCACAAAATGTTTGTGTGATGGTTGAAGAAAATAGAAAAGAGACATATGATATAACGAGTTTCCAAGTCCAAATCCGACACTTGGTACATTTTGGAGAGCTAACAGCTAGTTCTTAATGGCTTATCCTTCGATTCTGCTACAACTGAATCTCACTCACTATAGACACTCACCCAAGAGAATGCGACATAGTTAATACATTGGTACGATTATCATGCATCGTAAATGAATGCACAAAGCATAGAAGTCAACGTCAATAAGTATGGAAATATTGGTAGTGATATGATCATAATTCTAGAACAATAATAAAATTTATCTATTAATTAAATAGAACCCATCATGTGGAAGCAAAGGTAGGAGGAGACCCACTTACCCATGAGAAGATATTCATAACTCATTGAATAAGTTTTCGTACTCCTATGTCCTATCCTTATCGTCGGTGATCTTTCTGACTACATCTTCAATTTGACCAATATGAAAAATATTTAACAAAGAGAAATGAGTGATAATTAATAAGTTACAAACTAATAAGAGTTTAGAGTTAATTACAATAATGAGAAGAAAACAATAATTGAACTCAGATCGGATCTACGAGCTTGCTATATCCAAGCTTAAGGCATGTCATCTGATTTGACATGTGGACCGTTCATGTGCTTGATATTTTGTTTCTCTCCTAACGACTCGACACTATCATATTCTATACCTTTAATATTTGACACTATTACATTAGCATCTTTATATTTGGTTCATTTTATATTTTTTTCTTTGTAGCATGTTGTTGTCAACTACTTGTTCTTGTATTGCGATCCGATCGTATTCAGCTTACCAGATGTTGCAAATAATATTAAAATGTTATAAATAAAACAAAATTAAGTCTAACACTGAACTGAAAATCTGATATAAAAAACAAATTAAACTGAGAATATTGAATTCATTTCAGATTTCTTTCTAATTTTTCCACATAGACTTGCAAATATTGTTTTACATTTTTACACTTTCTATCAAAAAATAATTGGTTTATATTTCAAACAGAAAATCAAGAGTTTTAAAGTACAATAGATCTTTTTACATTGATAGTTGATAAATAAATAAACAAAATGAAAGACTAGTTCTCTTTTATCCCAAGTTAAAACAGTTTCTAATTTCTTTAGAATCTTTTGTCTTTCATCTCTAATTTTATTCTTATATCGAATTTTCTTAACATTCTGTTTTAAAGTACATAAAACAATTATTCAGAGTATTACACTTAATAATTGCATATATGCGTGTAATTAAATCTAAAATTATCATAATATGGTCTTTAACTTCATCATTGAAATTTAGGGTAATAACTACAATTCTTTTCTGTAATCTTTAATTCACTTTCATAGTCCAATAGGCTATTGAAACTATTACGTCATTAGTGAAAACCTTAAATTTAGGAAAGTCATCTCCACAATTGAATTCACTTAAACTTTTGATACATTGCCTTAAGAAGAAAATTATTATTTCAGAACTAAATTTATTTATTATTTATAGTCAATAACAAAACTGCAAATTAATAGTATCCCTAATTCGTATTAATTTATTTTTTCACATACAAATTTGAAACTAAGGAAATACGAATTAGGGATGCTATTAATTTTATAGTTTTGTCATTGACTATAAATAATAACAAAATTAATAACATCCCTAATTTGTATTTCTTTGTTTTATAATACAAGATGTTTTAGTTAAAACATAATACATAATATTAATGGTCAAAAATGTCAAATGTATCTAAATTTTAGATAAATATATGTAAAACATATTACAAAAATAAAAAATAAAATCTCATAAACTTCATATATAATGAGCAACGTAATGAAATTTAAGATACGTTTCTCTTTAAAACTATATATTAACTATACTAGTTCATTAAGAACTAATATCTTAGAATTCATATGTACAGATTATATTATTTCTTTTCTAAATTTAATTCAGATACTGCGTTTGAATAGGATCTTCAATTAATCTTAATCCCCAAATTCCTGCAAGTATTTAAAATTGAAAGAAGTCTTTCCTTTCATAAAATAAAAATGATTTACAAATTTTCTTTAAAGTAAAGAAATCTGAAGTTTCAAAGAAAAAAAAAAGTGATTGGTAAAAAGATGACAGACTGAAAAAAAAAACTCTTTCTCCTCTTTTATCTCTCTCCTCTTTCTCAGTTCTGTAATCCTTAAATCCCCAATTTCGGACAATTAGATTCTCTCTCTCTCCTCCATCTCTCACTCTCGCTCCTTCGTTTCGTTCTGGGGAATGCGTTCTGTGTAGTCAGGCTATATCTGAAGGTTCGTGCTTCTTTGTCTCACTCTCTTTCTCGTACATTCTTCTTAAAAATGGAGCTGTTTCGTTTTTTTTCCGTTTGATTCTTCTTATCTTATGTAAGGGAGACTTTTCTTGTCTTGTGATTCTCTTATGTCCTGAAATGGGTTTGAATTCAATTATGTAATGGATTACAAAAATGATGAAATTTGCTATCTTTTTTTTCGCCTAAAATTCTCGGCAATATCTGTAAGAGAAAATTGAAAGCTTTTGTCATTTGCTTCACTTTATGGAGTCAGAGTGAGCTAATAGAGAATTAATTGAGTTTTAGTCGTATTTCACATTTTGAATATTCTCATTCTTGAAATATTTTGAAAAGATCTTAGGTTGATGTTGATTTTCAAATTACTTGGCTTTTGGTTTTCTTACAACTGGCCTATGTTGTTTTTCGGACAGTGAGTGACAAATGAATAACGGTTCTTGGTTACGTGAAGAAGACTTCAAGGGTCTATCGGATAATTTCTTTGATGATCTCATCGATCATATTGATTTTCCGCTTGAAGACATCGAAAACGTTGATGATGAAGGAGATTGGGATGCGGCTGGGTTTCAAGACCTTGTGCCTCCACCATTGGATGTGTTAACCAGATTTTCCTCTGAATTCACTTGCAAGGGACAACGTCTCGGAGTCGAGAAGAAGCCTCTAGCCATTTTCGTGAGTTCTTAAGAAGCTATTCTACATATTTTTTATACGATTATCATCATTTCCCTTTTGCATTACCCTCTGAGTTCGTTACCACATTATGTTAGAACGCACATTAGAGTAAACAAAGTTCTCTTTTTTTATTCAAACCTTGGTAGCTTCTCCTGTGCATTTTAGGTTAAAAGACCGAGTTACACGAACCATGTTCTTATCTAGAATTTTTGCATATATCTTATTACATTATACCACAGTCAATAGCACGCATTTGATCTAGGAAATTTGGTCTTCGTGCATTCAACCTTGGATTGTTTTTTGTATTAAGTTTGATAAGAATGTAAAATATGAATCACGCTTATATAACATAATGGTTCATTTAGCATTCTTCAAACCTATACATGCATTAGCTAATAACTGATGTCTGCAACATAACAACTCTTTTGAATTCCTCTTTATTGCATTGATTGCTATATCGCGTCAAGTAATCACTTTATTTGCATGAGATAAGTTCATTACTTTCTTACCCAGTTAGACCTGAAAAGCAATCGTCGTTATGGTGCATCTGAGAGTGTATATGTCGTAAAAGTCTCTGAAATTATGACAAAAGGATTGCAGTATCTAAGGTCTTTCACTTAGATAGTTATAGGATTTAATAAGAGGCGTGCGTGCAGTGAGTGATTTTGTGTGTGGTTTAGGGCTCTTTTGACAGGGAGATTCTTGGGGTTCTCTTCTACAAGACCCTAAGCTACTTTGCTTAGTTTGTATTTATTAACTTTGACTTCATACGTGCAGAAGCAGTCGGGCGTGGATGGCTCCCCTCTTGATGTCAAAGTCTCCAAGCTATTTCAGTCTTCAAGCCCAGTATCAGTTCTTGAGAAAACCAATGGCTCTGTCTTGTCCCAAAACCAAAACAGAATTCAGAGACTGGCATTTCCTGTGAAAGGCATTAGAAGCAAGCGCAAACACCCCACAACACCAAGATTTGGATTCCTCCAGTCATTTGTATCAGAGATGTCTCAGCAGTTCGTTCCAGATAAATTGGGATCTGAAAGTTACCTCTGCTATGAGAATTCCACCAAGAAGAACAAGAGTCATCCCCCTGCTCACTCGGCCTCTTACAGTCCAGAAGTATTTAACTCAGATGGGACAATCCGAAAATGCACTCATTGTGAGACAACCAAAACCCCGCAGTGGAGGGAAGGACCCAAGGGTCGTAAAACCCTCTGCAATGCTTGTGGAGTTCGGTTCAGATCAGGCCGTCTAGTTCCAGAATATCGTCCAGCCTCAAGCCCAACTTTCATCCCAACCAGGCACTCAAATTCTCACAGGAAGATCATAGAGATGCGAAGGAAAGGTGAAGACCAGTTTGATAACGGCAGGATCCATGCCGTGACTTCCCAGGAATAGTGACCAAAGTCCTAGGCATAGAGACCAAAGCAAGGTTTTGTAACTTCAGCAGATCAATGAGTTTGCTCTATGAAACAAAAAAACATATTTGTGAGAATCCTTAGAATTGGGTAACTCTTTGAAAGACTAATGTTCTTAAGCCTAGGGTTTAGTGTTTTGTCTTTTTCTTACTATAATCTGATGAAGAAAGAGTTTAGGAATTTAGTTGAAAATGTTAGGGTCATAGTGTTGTTTGGTTGTGGTCATCATGTCTTGAAAAATGTTTAGACCTATGTTGATAATTTGAATTTTGTTTTTGAGATATTATATTAGATCCGAAATCAAAATTGAAATCAATCCGAATTAGGGGACTGTACTCAACAAAATACACCAATGGATCATAAATCTAATTATCCGGAAAAACCAAACCAAAAATCAAGAACCCAACTTAGAAATCTATTAAATCTTTTTAATCTTGAATTTTTATATAAAATACATGCTGAATTACGAAAAAACTACAGGAATTACGAAAACATACATAACAACAACAACCTCCAAATGATGAAAGTATGGATAAAGACAACAATAAAGTAATAAAAACAAACACTTTCACTAAGGATTTAAGAATGACATATTTTGAAGTTGCCACGAGCAAACAGATCCGAGGCCAGCCCTTAAAACCTTAGACCGAGCATCACATACAGCTATCGCCGAAGGAGAATCAAAACTACAAAATGTCATGACAAGTAGAGGATTTGAGACGCACCACTTCACCCCTCTGTTAAGACCATCACTTGAACCACTGGACTGTCCGCAAACCGCTATGGGAACAAAAAACTTAAACATGATGTAGCCAAGAGGAGAGGACGACCGCATCATGAACCTTTCCTTAAACTTCCACAATTCTGAGTCTCAAGTCAACATCTATTTCATGGCTCCATCGCAAGTAGCCCAGAAAAATTGAAGAAGTGAAGCCGCCGAGAAAAGACAAAAATATCGGATGGGCCTTTTATTGATTTAAGCCCAAATTATTGACTTCTTCGTATTTCTCTTAATGGAGTCTTGAATTCGAGGCCTATTTGAATTGGTTTGCTGACTCTAAACACTGAGCTGAATGAGACAAGTCCAACATGTCCTCTCACAACATCGGCAAAATTGTTGGATGCAAGAGAGGCAAGACCAGAAAACGATTTTGGTTTATGCAGAGACCAATTTTAGAAAGAGAGAAGAAAAAAGGCCCATGTCTTTCACGCTTCAATACAACCTTAAAAGCTCCATGGTTTTTTTATTAATTGCACATTTTTATTAGAAGAAAACTCTGTTTGACTATTCAATCTTGGAAGGTAAACTAGTTAACTATTAAAGAAGACATCTACATACCTCTCTTAATCTATGAAACAACTCATGTGCCTATAATTATAAAACATGAACTTTATTCATCACATAAAGATCACCTTCGTTATTATGATAAATTAACTTATGTCTCCAATTTTAATACTTTATATTATAACAAATATAACACATGGGGTAGAGTTACAAATTCTTAGTATATAATCACTTTAGAGAGTCTGGTATTATCAAAAAAAGATATTTGTAAAGTTTTCGAAAATTAATCAAATAATTAAGTATTATTATATCATGTAATGGTAAAATTATATTGAGAATGTTGCAATATGTCTACAGGAAATCGTGCACGAACTGTCATTTTTATTGATTTTGAGCATATCTCCTCTATATGTTAAAAAGCAAGTATAGAACTAATTTAGCATCCTTATAGAGCTATTAAATACCAATTTAATCTTCCTAACATGCTTTTAGTAGCATCGAAATTTAGCTGAACATAAGCTTGTAAAAGTTCAAGGATGATCAAAAATCAAATCAATCATGCTAACTTTTCTCAAAGTTATCTTATACATTTTTCAAAGAGGTTCAAACTTTATTACAAAAATTTGGGTGAATTATTAACTAGTCTATAAATATAAATATGAGTCAATTATATTTCTACTTTTAAAAAATTGAAATTATAAATCTAATCTTTCAAGGTCAAATAAAGTAGTTTTACCATTATTTCTTTTAAAAATAAAAATGATATTACAAAATTGTCATTAATAGTAATTTCGTGTCAGCCCGCGTAAAACGAAAAAAAATTATTGTACATGTAGGTTTTGCTACGTACTGTTATGTAAGTTTTTCACATATTGTTATGTAGGTTTGTTATGTAATGTTATATATGTTTTGCTACGTACTGTTATGTAGATTTTTCATGTATTGTTATGTAGGTTTGTTATGTACTATTATGTAGGTTTTTCACGTACTATTATGTAGGTTTATTATACACTGTTTTGTAGGTTTTGTTACGTATTATTATGTAGGTTTGTTATGTATTTTTATGTAGGTTTTTCACGTACTGTTATGTTAGTTTGTTATGTACTGTTATGTAGGTTTTGTTACGTACTGTTATGTAGGTTTTTCACGAACTATTATGTTAGTTCTCTTATGTAGGTTTTGTTATGTACTGTAATGTAGGTTTTGTAACGTACTGCTATGTAGGTTTTTCACGTACTGTTATGTAGGTTTCTTATGTACTGTTATATAAGTTTTTCAATTACTATTATATAGGTTTGTTATGTACCGTTATGTAGGTTTTTTGAATTACTGTTATGTAGGTTTGCTTGGATACATAGATATAACGTAATGACCATTTTACACCCGTCATTAAATCTCCAGCTAACGGCTGTATTTAATGGTATCACCGTCAACAACGTATATGTTTCATCAACCTTTATAGGTATCACCCATAACAACCTCATATATTTCATCGTCAGCTGTTACAATTTTTAGATGGATCAAGTGGAAGTAATTCGTGTAAGATGGAGGCATGAGGAAGATCAGTGGTTCTTTTATGTTGACAAATCATTTGGGAGCAAATTCATATGAATTCAAGCAGGAATTTTTTTTTGTGGAGTTAGTTTCAGAGGTATGCAAGCAATTTTAAATGATTGAATGATTATATGATGTCGCTCTAAGTTATAGGTCGACTAAGGAAATGAGACTGCTTCCTCATGATATTCCACATGTTTACTTATTTGATATTGAATTCAATATGGATCTTTGTGGAGAAGTCAAGGAGGTATAGAATGCGTCTGTGTGTTGAGTTTTATGAAAGATCAGATGTAGAATTAGAAGAAGAGGTATTTTTTATGAATATGTAGTTGAGCAGCGTAATAGGTTTTCACATCAGACTTCTAGGTTTTCAGAAAACCTACAATCGGATGAAGATGATAAAAAGGATGAAGACGGAATAACCATGTTTGACTACTGTGATGATCCTGATGGTGCCAGGTCTAAATGAAGAGTACACTCGTAGTGGAGAGAACCTTAGTAGTTCCTCAAAGCAAATATAGTTTTTTTTCTAGTGATGAGTTTATGGGTTTAGAATTAAGGGATGTAGACTTATCCATTGGGAAATGTTATCCAACTAAGGAGAATTTGGATACAAGGTTGAAGATTCTTGCCTAACCCATCGTTTTGATTTTGACGTTATAGCATCAACGCAGTTCTTATTGCGCGTGAAGTGTTGGGTGCATGGATGTCAATGGTATCTTAGAGGAGCATCAATTGACATTAGCTCGTGTTTTTACATTAAAAATTACGTGGGACAACACACTTATTATGTGACAAAGTAGTCATGTCGTGCAAGACAAGCTAGTCCATATATTCTAGCTTGAATTTATGTTGATTTTGTTGGTGGTGTAGGTCTATCAGTTTCGCCCCTTCATGTCTCCGAGTCTCTAAATAAATGTTATGGAGTTAAGGTCAGTGGTCAAATATAGGTCATGTGGCAGTATTTTGTTGCCTTAAGGAAGGTTGTTTATATGGTATAGGTTTGTTGTCTTTGTGTAGGTTTGTTATCTTTATTGTAGGCGTTGAGAAAGTGTTAAAGGTATATAACATACGTAGGTTTATGTATTATCAGTGTAGGTTGAAGTATTAACATTGTAGGTTTATGTATTATCAATGTATGTTTAAGTATTAATGTTGTAGGTTTATGTATTATCTATGTAGGTTACGTATTATCAATGTAGGTTTAGGTATTAACGTTGTAGGTTTAATTATTGACGTTGTAGGTTTATGTCATTTGTTTTACCTCTTTTGTAGGGAAGAGTTAAGGAAGCCAAATTGTACGCGGTACAACAAATAGATGAACATTAAACACATGTGACAAACTACATCTCATCTAGTATTGTCAATTTGACGAAGAGAAAATATTCATGAAAGAGGTACGACGTAGAAAAAATTCCTTGTGTCCATGTCATACCTTCCAATTTTCTGTCACACTCATTGGTATTAGCACACAACAAATTTGTATGATGTGTGCGCAAAGTGTATTAAGCATTGAGATGTTGCTACTCATATTCCCAAGGAGGTGGCTAACAAGGTTTGTAAGCCTCCATCGATTAGAAAACAAGGAGGTGGACCAAAAAACTCAAGAATAAAGGGCGTTGTAGAGGTTGTAGCTGAGTCTAAACGACCAAAGAATAACACTTGTACAAAGTGTTCTCAAGTCGGCCATAATACGCGTACTTGCCCATTGTAGGCATGATCTATTGATTACATTGTGTGCCATAAAAACTTAGATTATGTAGGTTTTACTACTGTTATGTAGGTTTGTAATGTATTGTTATATAGGTTTTTACATATTGTTATATAGGTTTGTTTTTGTATTGCTATGTAGGTTTTCACGTACTGTAATGTAGGTATTTAGGTACTGTTATGTAGGTTTTTCACGTACTCTCATGTAGGTTTGTAATGTACTGTTATGTTATGTTTTTACATACTGTTATGCAAGTTTTTATGTATAGTTATGTAGATTTTTCACGTACTCTCATGTAGTTTTGTAATGTAATATTATGTTATTTTGTTGTGTACTGTTGCGTAGGTTTGCTTAGATACCTACGTATCATGTTATGTCTATATTGTGTATTCGTAAACCTACATTTTGTATTGTCAAACCTACATCATATGTTGTTATGTCTACATACAAGTTAGAACAAGTTACAAAAAGAATGTTGTTAATGCTATGACAGTATGATTGAAGTTTACAAAATAATATATTAAACCTATATCAATGTATCTGACGAAAACCTACATGCGTACAAACCTCAAGTTATAAAAATATATTTAACTCAAGGTTGAATGTCGAAGATCCACTTACCCTTAATGTCCATCTCTCATCGAAGATTAGGATCAATCATGATACAATCCGCGGGAATCTCATTTAAGGCCTCAGCTGCATAGTTCCTCCAAAAGAATGAAATGATGTTCTCGTTCAAACCCTCGAGAAAGAGACCTAGGGCCAAACATCCAACTAACTTGAGTGAAAAAATCCCACAATCTCCATGGCTACTCTGTTGCGGAGCTCTTTTCATCCTTGTCATCTTATATGCTCTACCGGAAAACCTTTATTTTTGTTCCACCGTTGCCATTTGTTTCACCAAGAGTAGGATCATCTTTGTGAATGTTTTTCATTGTCCCAAAACCATACGGTCTGACATTACAGACATGTAGGAATCAAATATTTTGATCTTACAGTTTACCAAGCCCACCTCTAACGCTACCTAATGAGCTCCCCCAACGTTGTGCACAATGTACACTCAATCCACCTTTGAAACCCATTTCCATCAACTAGCATACACACCATCATTCCCTTGGTAAAAGTTTACATATCTTGCCTCAAACCTATAATTCTTGCCTTTGTTGCGAAGGAAGTCGTTTGTGTATTCGGAAGCCCACATTGAAAACTGCGAATAAAAAAAAGCGATCCAACGAATTCTAAATGACGTAACTGCCTCGTAATGTCTTCTACGAAATATCAGCATAATAGCAGACAAAATTTTAAGCTGATAAAACCTGCATAATCGAAAACAAAACATACATAAAATACACAATACCTACATAACATAACACAAACCTACATGAAATACACAAAACCTACATAACATAACATAAACCTACATGTAATACACAAAATGTACATAACATAACAGAAACCTACATGTAATACACAAAACTTACATAACATAACAATCTTACATAACTGAACACAATACCTACATAATAGACCAAAAAACCTACATAACATAGCACAACGTACCTATGTAGTCAACCAGCCAAATCGAATATCAGTTGTTGGCCACTCTTCTTTACATGTCATCAGCCGAACGTAGAAATCACAGCTTTTACGAGGATCATCACCATACCTAAAAAACTTACATGTTATACAACAACATAAGCCAATAATTATTTATGTTGCATATAATGAGAACTTACAAATCGTTTATGGCGTATTCAACAAGTCTCGCCAGCTGGTTTACCTCATAATCACCAAATGGATCATATATATCGATTGAATGGTTGATTCTTTGCACAATATGACTCACAATTGAGCATCCTTTGAAGGGTAAAATATGTAGGAAAAGAAGAAAGAATCATAAGCAGGTCTACAAACCTATATAACGGTAGTAAAACCTACATAATAGTAGCAAAACCTACATTACTCATCAATCTATAAACCTACATAACAGAAGTAAAACCTACATAACGGTAGTAAAACCTACATTATTAATCAATCCACAAACCTACATAACAGTAGTAAATAAACATATAATTTTATAACCTAAGAAGCACCCAACTTGATTTTTCTGCTCTCTCGTTGAACAGACATTACAGCCAAAGTTTTTTGGTTGTCGGAGGCATTTGTTGATTGTTCCTTCTCAAGCCTTTTTTAGTCCTCAACCAATCATCATGATTAGGTAAAGTCATATCAATATTTGATCATCTGGAGGACTTATGTAGCGAATTAGATCTATGCATGTTTGTTATTTTCTACCAAATCACGCAACCTTAGTGATTGGACTCTCTGGGTCCAAAGTTGTTTCGGTATATAACAAACATCACAACTTCATACTGTTTTACTAGTAAAACATACACCATATAATTAATAAACCTACACCAAAGAAGATAAAATATACAAAACATTTAACATTAAATCTTTGGATTATATCTCCTTAAAAATAGAAATACATACCCTAGATTTACCCTTTCATTGCCAACCTCCTCCTCAATCTCGTGGCCATCACCGTCCTTGAGTGGTGAACCCTCTTCTCTATCTACATGAGCACAACTCCTGCTACCTTGTTTGACTCCTCTAATCAAACGGAGGGGACACTCAAAACTGCAAATTTTGGTTTCCATCTCCAAAAATCTATTTTTCAATACCACCATCTTGCTTTTCAAGTTTGCAAATTTGAATCATTCTTCTTCTCAGCCTCCTCGAACTTTGACGTCAATCCCTCCAACAACGACTTTATGGCCGACTACTCGTTCTGTATAGAAGACTGAATCTTATCCATGATCTTCTCCTTCACAAAAGACATCAAAGAGATGTCCATGGTTTCCTTCCTCTCAACCTCCTTCAACTTCTTCTCATTTTCATTGTTTGGTGGTGGCTTTTTCTTCTTAGGCGGAACATGCGCTTCTACTATAACCAATCCCTATATAAAGAGATAATACAATATCAGAACTTCCCACAAACTTATAGTCCAACAATAAACCTACATAACGAGTCACAAACTTTCATAGCCTCATTACTAAACCTACATCAATAACATTATAAAACCTACATAAGGAATATATTTGAAACTACTATCGAGAACATGTTACCTTCCTTGATTTTTATGGCCGTGACTGACCACCTTCCATAATTTGTTTTCATCCAGTGCCTCTCTAAGAATATCTTGAATCATTTTATGGACTACAAGTTCCACGCTCGTCTCTCCCTCCCAAAAAGATAAATTTCTTCCACGGGCTAGTGGGCCATGTTCTTAACAAGACAAATTTACAAAAAGTATTTAATTCGAATTATATGGAAACCTACAAAAAATACTTCTTATATAATATGTTCAAAACCTACATCTTATAAACCTACATACTTTTCCGTCTTCTGAGTTCTACATCTCATCCTCTAGGATAACATCCAAACATTTTTCTTACACCTGCATGTCTCCCAACAACACAACGGTATGTTCTCATCTTCTATTCGGGAACCATAAAGCCTTCAAACGCATTCAATGTACTCTAATGCCTCATATCATCAACATATGTACACAACTATGTAAGGTGTAAGTCAACCCACTATATGACACTCCTTTGATGAATTTTATTAAGGATTGTAAGGAATCTCGGCCCCACAGATACCTTTGAAAAATTTTCACATTAAGCACCCTCTTAGCAGCTCTAAATGGGATCTGGCTTCCTCGATGCAAATCCAATATACCAACATGCAAAACAAAAAAGAGGCCTAACATTCTCCTTTTCTCAAATGTCCAACAACATAAGCGACCAACATTTTCAAAACAAAAGTACATAACGTGAAATAAACCTACATAACATGAAACAAAACTATATAACGTAAAACAAACGTACTTAACGTGAAACAAACCTATATACGTAAAATAAACCTACATAACGTGAAACAAACCTATATAACGTAAAATAAACTTATATCACAAATAAGCACAAACCTAAATCACATTATTGAACAGACCTACATCACAGATATGCACAAACCTACATCACATATGCGTAAACCTACATCAAAGATATGCACAAACCTACATAACGTAAAATAAACCTACATCACGTGAAACAAACCTATATAACGTAAAACAAACCTACATCACAAATATGAACAAACCTATATCACATTATTGCATAAACCTACATCACAAATATGCACAAACCTACATCATATATGCATAAACATACATCAAAGATATGCACAAACCTACATATAAGCACAAACATACATAACAAATATGCATAAACCTACATAACAATAAATACACCACATACATGCATCTCTAGAACGCCAATGTCAGTTCGTAGTAGTCTGGACCTTCAAGAATATTCGTGTGTAACTCAACCGATAACGCATCATGGGATGCCTCCTGATGAGGGCATCAAGCCGGTTGAACTAGGCAGACCAATGACTCGAGCTAGGACACGCAAGCTTAGAGAACATCTAGGAGAATCTATAGCCAACATATTGAACAAGGAGGAGAATGCGTCCTTCCCGGAACGCTACAAGATTGATACCGGACTCCTTCGAAGAGCGCGGAAAAGATCAATAACGCAAGTCAAGACCAAGCAGCACGACCAGAGGATATCCACGACATTCAAGACCCTTTAGAAGCTGACTAAGAGAACCAAGATTTGACAAGACCCGAGCTGGAAGAAACCGACAAGGCTTGGCCCTTTATCGCGCCCTACAGGATTATTTTGTGTTTACGACAAATGTTTTTGCAGGAACGCCAAGCCCAAACAACTCCAGCACCTTAGGATAAAAAGTCTTAAGGACCATAGGCTTTTTAGGACTTTTAGTTTCATTTAAAAAGGCAACAAAACACTAAGTTAGAAATTTGCCATTTTTCTTGTAATTGGCCATTTATCTTATTTCCTTTTTGTTAATGGGCTGCGACCCATATTTTCATTTTTTTCTTTAAGTAAGTCGGCCTTAGGAACCCTATATAAGGTCCCATTGTAGCCATGTAACAAAGGACCCAAGTTTGAAATCAATAAAGAACATAATTTCTCATAGAGAAATTCTTAGTCCTTAGCAAGCTTAGTCGTTTGTCTAAGACTTAGAACACACTGCAAGATCTCGAGCGGTTTCCCCTTGATCTAGAGTGTGCTTGATTGTATCAATAATCCCATCATACTTCTTTTGGATTGCTCCTCAAACCAACCCTTCCGCGCCCCCTGACTTTTCTTACCAAGGAATTACATATGGTTTCCTTGGATAGATACCACTCCCATCAACCTTAGAGAAGCATCTCGAAGCTCGTATCACCTCCACATCCACTCCTTTCACGGCCACACCACATGACAAACCAAATATCTCTTCAAATTCATGAAGAGAGAACCTCATTAGGCGGGTACCAACCTATACTTACATCTCGTTGATTCTTTTAACGTTAAGTTGATTACAAAGCAACAAATGGATTGGCTTTGCTGCCCATGTATGCTTCATATCCGTCAATTTTAGCACAACTCTAATAGAGAAATTGTCTCATATATCGATGAAGGCATTTTTCCCAATAGTTAGACGTATTTGCTTAAACTCTAAGAGTTTACAGTAATGATTGAAGCTCTTTTTACTCTCAGCACTTTTGCCAATGCCGAGTAGTCTCTTTGGATATTCCTTCTGTGCCATCGCTACGAGGAAAACAAGGCATCAAAATATTAAGGAAAATGATTTTACAAACCTACATAACTGAAAATAAAACGTGCATCGTATGTTTAAAAATCTACATAACTCATTATATAACCTACATATCTGAATATAAAACCTACATAACCGAACACAAAACTTACAGACTCTAAAATGTTCACGAAAAACCTACATAACCTGTAACTCATCCTCCTTAAAACTTACACAACCATTGCCTTTTAAACCTACATAATACAAACAAACTATCTACAAAACCTACAAACAATTCAATTTCAGTGCAATTACTTTAGCTGCGAACCCAGATTTTATATCTGCTAACCCAAAATCTCGCAAAAAACCAATTTTTTCGGAAATCCAAACCCACACTCTTGAAAACCCCACGTCAACGAACAAATATCTCTGATTTCAAGCATTTATATTCAAAAGTTAACGACCTCGCCATTTCACAAAAAACCAGAGATTTTGACCTTACTTTCTTAGAGGAGGATATGCATGTCATTGTTGCAGTTAAGGTTCGGTGATGATAAGATGAAGGAGAAGAGAAGGAAAAAATTGATTTTCGTGATAGAACAATTTTTTGAATTTCCTTTTGAATTTGTTAACCATTTTGAATTTTTGAACTTTTTTAAAAAACAAACAAAAATAAAAATAAATTTAAATTTAAATGACATTCTCGTAATAAATTTATACACTTAAAAAATACAAGTAATTTCATATTTTTTACTATTCATATTTGTCAAATAATTATTCTATTAATTAACATATCTTATTAAACTAGTCTAGTCATTTTTCAAAAAAAATTCTCCAATAAATTTAGAACCTATTGGTAATCTTAACTTTTGGTTTTAGAACAAAAAAATAATCAAAATCTAGATATGTTGGTTTAAGAAAAAATCATGTTAACCGAGCAATAATATCAACTAATACAGCATTTATTGACGAATAAGTCTGATCATAAACACACAAATATATATATTAACACATAAATACGTCCTTTATATTCTTGAGCTATTTTGACATTTTTATACGAAATACTAAGCTATGAATTTATTAATTATTTTGAATGGTCATAAGTTAATGAGATTTCGTAGAAACTCGGTTAAGCACAACTGGTTATGCCCTTTTATTTTGTGTTTCACTTTCAAGTTTCAACCTATATGACCATATCAATAAGTATATTTTTTATCGAAATATCGTCGATGTATCGTTATCCAATTTTAAATATAAAAATATATGCATGTGTAAGTTATCAACTTACTCTTTTATTTATGTTCGAAAAAAATGTGAACATAAAACACTAGCAAAATAAAATTGTTTTGTGTGTTATCTTACTATTTTTTGTAGGAGAGATTCAATGCTCTTGTTTTATAAGTAAAATAGTTATTTGGCGGCAACACAAGGAAGAAACAATTGTAATCTTTTTTTTTTTTCGTAACTATATTCTGTCTAGTATTATTGATTTCTTCGTGTTCTGACTTCTAATCATGAATTATCACTTTTTATTGTCGTATTGTCAAACATTAGCGAGAAACATAAAAAATTGTATTAAATCAAATCTAGTATGGAACGAATAGTTATTCTTTTTAAACAAAACAAAATTTTCGATATATCAACCACACAAACAAGGAAAAAATCGAAAAGGGGAATAAGTGGATAAACAAAGACAAATATGTGAATAAAAATGAATAGAGAAGAAAGAATATATATATATATATATAAATAATATTTTAAAAAATAATAAAAAAAAAAAAGAGGAGAGAAGACAAATGAAACAGAAGGTGTCATCTGAATCTGAAGACATGACGACACAGATTCCTCATTGTCTTTCTCTTCTTGTGGGTCCCTTCTTACGTCTCTTCCCTCTTTTGTCCTCTTCCATTTTTTCTCTTTTTTTATTTGGTGTTATTCGACAAAACAAAATCATTTAAATGCTGTGTAAAAACAAAATACATCATTGGATACAAAACAAAGAAACCATCAATTATTATTAGGTCCCAACTTATTATCATTTAATTTGTTTTTTCATTTATTTTATAACTATTCAGACGATTTCATACCACACAGTGCTGATTTTTTCAAATAAAAAATTGAAAACATTCATAACTGTAGAACAATTTATATAACCGGAGAAGTCTCACACCTACACTAAAATCAATCCGTAAAAGTTAAAACCATAGGAATTCATTTGGATTTCTTTTTTTTCCTCTAATCATGCAAAAATCAGAATCAACGAATCCTTTTATTAATTTTGTAAGAAAAAAATAACAAAATTTAAAATACGTGATTTCTAAATCTCTTAATTATAAAGTAAATATTCTAATCCAAGAGAACATTAATAAATTTTTATTATTATAATATAACATGCAGTTAACAAAAAAATTGGAGACATGTACTTGTAACAATCAAAGGGTATAACTAAAATCATATTTCATTGTTATTAATTGTTAAAAGGCGGTAAATCCATATAAGGCAGTTCATTTGTACAATCAGGGATCGAGTCTTCATGCCTACATTATAGAAATTTAGCTATTGGGTCAGTCAGTTGTGGTCTAACATAATTTGCCATTCACAAAAAAAAACTAAAAAATCTTTTAAATGAAAAAAATGCTAAATGAAAAGAATACTTGACAAAAAAAGAAAAAAGAAAAAAATCTAAAGATATAAATGGAATTAGTTGGCTAGTCATGTTTCAGTTAATAGGCTAATATTAGTGCATCCATATCAAAAATTGTGAAAAAGGGTTTTTTTGATGTAGAAGGTCTAAGAACAAAAAAAAGACACAACTTGGGAGACAAAAGAAGGCGTCATGATGATGCCACGTGTACATGAAAATGTGCCAGATCAGCAACTAACAAGTCAACTTTCTAATAAAAATGCTGCAGTTTAGTTGTCTCTAGCTGTCACGTGCGTATGTTAAAGCCTCTCATCAACTGTTTCTGTTTTTAATACGCGTATGGCGCATTTTAGCCCCGCCATGTCCTTTTCGTTTGGGCCCAAATTCCCTTTTTAGTTTGGGCCCGCTTTTATTAATAAGCCAGATGTTTTTTTTCCTTTTTGGTCTACTTTTTTTATAACGTGATGATTTTATGTTCGTGCAACATGTTTTAACGTATGTCTTTTTCATTTTCTTTCTCACCGAGTAGTCTTGGACACGGTAAACTTTCTGTTTATTATACTCGGTAAACAATGATCATTGATTCCAACAACACCGACGTCATTCATCTATTTTATGATCCATCATGTGATACAAAATGGAAAAAAAAAAAACTAGTTTGAATTTGGGTTTGGTTTCTCTATGGAATGGTTGTCGTCGTTTGAACTTCACTAATGTCCTTCTTCTCTTTTGACAGTGGTCTATATGTATTTCTAATGGTGGAGTTTGTTTGTACTAGATTCAGCATATTAATTTAATTAAGAGAAAAGGTCAAAAATTTTGTTTATTAATAAATGCGTTGATAACGGTCTTGTCAAGTTTCACAAGTATAATGTTTGACGGTATATGACGATTTATTCTTCTTTTATAGGAGAATGTTAGTTATGATTCTTGAGCTTCACGTGTTGGGCGCGTGTTATACTAAGTTGGTGCTGTAATTTTGTTGTGGGCTTTTTTCTGTGAAGCTTGTTGGCTGAATTAAAAAAATGAAACATGAGTTGAGACATAGAGATAATTGGACTGTCTTAATAGATTTGCAGTGAGCCGAGAATGTTGGTCCTACCTCCAATAAAGTTGCAGGTTGAAATCAGGTGAAACTGCATGGGATGGATTGAGCTTTCCTTTCACGATATGATCAAAGTTTCGTCATGAAAGATGGTTCGAGTTCTTGTCAGTGGATGAGTATATGATGACGTCTTGTCGGTAATAGCCCTCGTTTTTGGTGACTTTCAATTCTCGTTCATCTGCCTCTTTTTCCTTGTTATCTTAAGTTATCGATTTGGTTTTATTTTTTGGTTTAGCTCTGATTAGGTTTGGATAATCCCATAGTTCAGTTTTCGCTTTATATTGTCTTTTATTATCCAGTTCGATCAAATGTATGACTATGTTTGAGTTTAATTTCTTGTATGTACTTCAAAATTTGTTTGAGATATTCTCTTTTCAATACTTTATCGAGCTGTGTTATCTGGTCAGTTGCATTGTTTATTTTTGTTTCACCAAATCTAGGAAATATGTAAGTCTATTTTAGGGTTGTTCTTTTCTCCATCCAGCTGCTCCCATCTGGATGTAGATGTCAATTGTTGTTTGTTTAAATGCATAATTGTGCATCATCTGGATAGACCTACTGGATGGAACATCTCAACTTAGTTTAAAATTTTTAAAATTCTAGATGTGTTTGGAAGAAGCAATTAGACGTAGATGAACTTCATAAAAATTTTAAAGACCAAAATATCCTTTTTTATTTTATTATTATTCTATTTATTTTTTACTCTTTTCTATTTTTTTACTCTCTCATTTTTACTATCTCTCCTCTTATTTTTCTCTCTCCTCTTGTTTCTCTCTATTCTCTCTCTCATCTTTTTTCTCTCTCTCCTCTTTGTCTCTCTCTTATCTACTCTTTTTTTTTACTCTCTCCCATTTTTTCACTCCCTCTTCTCTTTTTTCTCTCTTTTCTTTTTACTCTCTCACATCTTTTACTCTCTCTCTCTCCTCTTTTTCTCCCACTCATCTTTTTACTCTTTCTCATCTTTGTCTCTATCTCCTCTTTTCTCTCTCTCATCTATTCTCTCTTCTCTTTTTCACTTTCTATTATCTTTCACTCTCTTTCATCTTTTTACTATTTCTCCTATTTTCACTTCCTCTCAACTTTTTTCTCTCTCTTCTTTTTCACTCTCTTTTTACTCTTTTTTTTATCTTATCTTTTTACATTCTACTCTTTAAATATTTATAAAATGTTAAATATATATATATATATATGTAGTTGAATATAAATTTAATTTTATTAATTAAAATAATACATAAATATTGATCATGTCTTTTTTGGTAATTGTATGAGCAAGTGCGTCTGGGTGGAGATTTCAATTGAGAAAACAAACATATTTACATCTAGATGCATATATTAGCAAAGAAACGAACAACATATACCTGTTCCATCCAGATTAAACATCCAGATGCTCTATCTAGATGAAAGAGCTAGATGTTAAAACGAACAACACCTTTCTCTAGTGTACTTCTTTGATTATCATCCTTCAAGTATATTAATCATTTGTTATAGGATAATTCTTCATCTGTTTTGCCTTAGTTTTACTTGGTAGTTTCTTGAGGTTTTGGTTTCGAGATATATTGAATCTTTATCTTTTGAATTCTAACTAAATCCTTTTAGGTTTCATTTAAAGCTTCTATTATTTGTATTTATATTTTCTCTTTTGGCCTATGCTTTTTGAAAATATCTTTGTTTTTTACCGATTTAATGAATTACATTATTCTATTTTTTGAATAGTATGTTCTCTTAATATAATACCAATAAAAAAGTTAGAAAACGTTCGTATAACCTTTACAATAGTAAAATTGAGGTTTGGTTAAAAAATATTTAAAATAAAGCATCTAATATATATATAAGTGTGTTTCATTGTTAACAGAATTGGTTTAATTTATTTTGGCTAACCGAAATATTTAAGCTAAAATGTAATTTATCTTGCGAGAAAACTCAACTAATTTGACTTCAAAGTTTTTTCATAAAAATGAAAGAAATGAGTTTATTAACACCGTATTTTTTTATAAATATTCGAAAGGATTGCATGACCTAGCATCCCAAAAGCTTCCACTTGCTGGCTGAAAGATATTTATGCCATTGGAGCTACGAGATATTTGACCTAATTAAACTTCTTCTTTTTTTAAGAACAATGACTTTTGTTTGGCTAGAAATTGGTATCTAGATTCTTAAATCGCCTTTCAATTCAACGAAGACTACCAAAATATTTTTGTATCTACTAAAATTCTTTATCCCGTTACCATTTTATATTGCATTTTGAGTTTAGAAAAGAAAAATCTACAAAATTATCAATTTTTCTATCAGACAAAGAAAATGATAGGTTTTCCTTATTTTCAATTACCAAGGGGTTTTAGACATAACGAATATGAGTACATAAATACAGGTATTAGTGTAAATCATTTTCTTTTACTTGGGTCGTTTTATCCGATAAATAATTTACTATAAGGTAAGTAAATAATTTACTAAAACCAACAAAAAAAGAAGTCATAAGACATTTAAAAGGAAATAAGTCAGGATTATGGACATGTAATTCCTTCTACCATTTTCATAAAGATTAAATTCAAAGATTTGATATGTCTCTTGTTTTTTGTAAACGAGAAATGTCTGGTGTCGTCATTAGCAAAAACATAAACCAGAAAAATTAATCATTAAAAGGAAGGGTTTTCAATAATCCAAATTGATTACAAAAAAACAACTTTGTTTCTTCTTTCTGGGGTATATATGGAAAAATAAAATGTAAGAAAGCGAAGAAGAAGGAGTTAATGGTGCGATAAAACAGTTTTGATGGAGAAACATGGAATGATACATTTGGGTGGTTTGGTTTGGTTGTCTGAGCAGTGACGCTTCTGTTTGATTTGGAAGGTTTGGCGGACAGTGACACAACAACTTAACTACACCCATCTGCCCTTTTGTCACATCTCATGTCTTTCAACCATCACTCTCTCTAAATTAATATTCAAAATTGATCATTCCTTATCAAAAAAAATTTGTTTACAAATTTAATATGACTTCAGGTTTACTAGCTTTCACAAATGTAAACTCCCAGGCTATAGTGGCCAATAGGCATGACACCGCAAAGCTAACATTATCATATGATTTTTCTTTTTTATCAAACTTATTTAATGTACAAAACTCAATTCATAACCAAACTCATATTCTAAATTATTTTCTCATTTTCTTTGTATCAAAATGGAATCAAACCTAATACCTAATGATTTGTAAAATGACCACTGTCACTAAACTATATATCTTCAATACATGATCATATAACTCTAACTAGTCATTTGAAATTATATACTTTGTTTTACAATCCTAATTAGCCCAAGCATCATACCTAATAACTAGAATCAACTTGAATTAAGAGTAGCCGAGTCAAATAAATTTTGAATAAATTATAAATCTATGTATGTGAAAATTCTAATCATAATCCAAACCGAAACCAAATGAGTATTAATTTTATTGGCTTTTAGATATTTTTTATAATTTTTTTTATTAATTTTGAATTTTATAAAATTTAATTTAGAATAAAATACACTAACCAGATCTAATATGTAACATGAGTGGATGTTAAATTAGTGAAACCGAAAACCCTATAATCTGAAATATCTCGACCGAATCTGACGAAAACCTGTATGCCCATATCTAATTCTAATGGTCAAACTCATATAATATATTGTCGTTGTTCTAAGTTCAACTACATCCAAAAATCACATAAACTAGGTAAAATTTCTTAATTATAGAGTGCAGGGTTCGAATTCAAGTGAGATACTATTATTTTCTAAGTTTTTTTCATCCTACTACTCTAATAAGACTGTGTTGAAAAATCATATAATCCTTTTGTTTTTAAAAAAATATCATTTTAGTAACAAATTGTTGTTACACATAGAGTATCATTCTAGTTTTCCAATTAAATTTTTTAAGAATAATTCCAATTTTAATTTCCAATCAAAATTTGAATTTTTTTAAGAATTAATTCCAATTTAATTAATTATTATCAATAAGATTAAGGGTATAAAATTTTTTAACTTTGTTTTTTAATTTGTATGAAAAAGTTTAGAATAACACTAAAAAGCAGAGGGAATATATTGTAACTTGCTAGAATGAAAACTGTTAGACCAAAAAAAAAACTAGCATGAAAATTTATTTCTAACTACGGAAACAATTATATACATATATATATATATAGTAAATTTTTTTGATAAGTATAATATTTTAACTGCTTTACGTATAATTTTTAAAACAGTATTGTGGTTGAACAATTTGCTTTGCAGGTCTACTTATATATAGGTGATGGGCAATAATAGAGAAGCAACATATGTAATTCAAATCGTTAAACAGAATTAGCAACATAAGGGCTTTGCAACACTATTGTTACATGCATGTAAAAGAAGATTGTTTTGCCACTATTTTCTTACATGATTCAATATCTAGTATTTGTAATCGGAGAAGTGTACAAGTTGAACAATTTGTTATAAATTCCTAATTAACCACAATATCCTCATCACAATTTGCATTTATCAGTTAGAAAAGTGTTTTCATGAAGTAGTAAAAGTGTGTTTAAATATTTATTTCTACAGTTTTGTCTAGGAAAATTTGGTTTCAAATAAAAGTATAATCTCATTCAATAGAATTTGAGTTATAG